>QVOB01027082.1:0-12026 GCA_014839585.1 Pseudomyrmex concolor | reverse complement strand
AATCTGAATTTCGTGTGTTGATAAAGCATTGCTTCCTGATGGGACAAAATACTGTTATGGCTATCAAGCCATTGCTTTGCTTTGTTATTAATGGCGTCATCTATATGTCAGGCCCGGGACTTATTGAGATGTGTTATGTGTATTGTATATACACATCTTGTAAAGTTACAAAACTATTTTTGCAGATTGTATGTGTGTATCACAACTTATATAACTTAATTATAGTAAAAACATATAGTACGTATAGTAAGTTCTCTACAACGCAGCTAAACATGACAATGCAATTAAAAAAAAGCAAAAGCAATGTATTTTGATCATCTATTTATTAACGATATAGAGTAAGTTCCACTTGCCGTTCGCAACGCTCATGGAATCATTTCATCCTTGTTTTTCATCGAAAGTTAAACAAAGATAAGCTCACAAGCGGTACAAACGGCAAGTAATTTACCTTATTTGCTGTATAAAAGTAATTTTTTTTCACGTAGAAAAAGAAAGCCACTGTTGTAGTTAAATATTTATCGACTTGCCAAATTTTATCATATTAAGTATTAAATATATATTTTTCTTTAGTTATCTTGTCAATGTTTAAATAAAACTAAAATACCTCAAATATATCAATAAAAAAGAGACATGGAACTTATACAAAACAGAATGCATAGAGAGAACTATAGTAGATGTACATAAATGAACAAAATACAAAAATCATATACAATTAATTTACCATATATTGCTGTATAACTTAAACGTCTAGAACAAAAAAAAGAAACATTAAGTGTTTAAAGTGAAAACTATTACATAGTGATAATATAGTCTATATACAGGGTGTCTGAAAAATTGTGACACAACTGAAGTATGAAGGTAGATTAGATTAATCTCAACCGAAAAGTCATCTACCATTTTGCACAATTTGTAATTATTGATTGATTAATTAATATATGTGATCCAATAAAAGCGTGGAAAGCATGTTGATAATCTGAACTCTATAGGCGTGTATGACGAGCGCGTTATTGCATATTGCATCACTCTACCGCTCATTAGATATAAAACAAAGTTAGAATAACGCAATCCGAGTGATAAATCTACTTGACGAAAAAACAGGAGTCGGTGACGTGTTTGTTTTGACACATTTTGCTAGGATTGTAACCTATTTTCTATTTTATTATTAATGTAAGAGCACAAAATCCAATAATGTATAATATTATTACGTTAATAGAAAAATGGCTTCAAGTCATAGAGAATGGAAATGGATCTTCTATGCATATAAATTATATTCCGCCTTTGCAGCAGTTGCAACTGATATTTTTTTTATGTTCGTCTATTTATAAACAAACAAAACATCAGGAAAACGTTCGGCGAAATTTGGCACCCGAGAAGAAAGCATACTGTTATTCTCACTATTTTCCTACTGGAACCACCGAACTGATATTTTATAACACAGCTATGTACATATATACGCACACACAATATACATATCAAATATATATATATATATATATATATACACATATATATATCATACAAACTTCCTATTGTACAAACATAAATGTATATCTGTACATAGATATATACACAGAACGTTCTATTTGTAAGCAAATAATCCTATTTTTTCATTAAATATCACACACACACGTATGTACATATATATATATTATATATATACAATAGTGCCTCGCGCATTTGCCGCACGTTTCCCTCAATATCTCTCTGTGAGTCATATCTACTAATTTATAGAAGTGCTTCGCAGAAAGGCCGAGTACTTTCTGCGAAGCACTTTTAGAAATTTGTAGGGATAACTCGCAGAGAGATATTGAGGAAAACACGTGGCAAATACGCGAGGCACTACTGTATACACATGTACAAATTTTTGTAAATTTTCTTTTGGAGTTTACTTTGAAAATTTTGTGAAGAATAAAAAATCAATAACAAAAGACGTCACGCTTTTACACAATTTAGGGTAACAAAAACAAAAACATAAAATATATATAACAAATATTCAAAACGCACACTTTGTTTATCTCTTACTATAAATTATATTAACCAATTATAAATATAACAACAAGTAATTAATATCATAATGATAAATTATATTTTTTTGGTCATGTAAACTAAAAGTATGTAATGTATTTATTGCTTCAAACTAAAAGTATTTAATATTTGCTAACACATTAAGGCGCTTAAAAATATATACATGTATAAACACGTACCAAGATTACATCAAAGCATGATAAAAATTAAAGCAAATATGTTTTAACAACCGGAATAGAAATATTGAGCCATTATGAAATTGGATCATCTCGTAGACATGTAGAAAGAGTAATACTGAGTCGAAAAGTCCTATACCATTTTGCAAGATTCGTAATAGTTACCGAGATCTTAATTAACAAAGAAGAATTCATCGGATTGTCTTACGCACGTAAAACAGGCGCTTCGCGCGCTCGCGGTGTTATCCTTAGCAATATATGGAAGAAGCTAAATATAACAGCATTTATTATAGCATATACATAAGAAAAAATAACCGCGCAAAACGCGCCGGGCTGTCCGCGCGTAAAGCTGGGTATATATCTACAAACAAGCACCAAACGAACGCGAACGTTCGGACATTCGCGTTCGTATTCTGAAGTCATTCGTTGCAATAGCGAACAGCAGCGAACAGTATGCGCGTCCATATCATTCACGAATTTTCTTTGATGTACCGCTTCATGAGGGAACCGATCCGAATGCGAATCGAATGTTCTGTTCGCATTTGTTTTGGCGTATATATCTGACGAATGATAATAACGAACATTCGCGTTTGCTGTTTGTTCGGCATTCGTTCGCTACATATGTGTATACCCAGCTTAAGGCAGCCCAATGCATGCTTATATTCGCGGATTTTTGTTAATTAAGATTTCGATAATTATTGCGAATCTTGCAAAGTGATACTGGACTTTTTGACTCATTGTCAATATTTCTCCTTCTACCTGCCTACGAGAGATTGTACGGCAATTACCGGACATGTATATATTTGTCAAGTTTCATACTTAATAATTCAATATATTTAACAGTTTAGTTTATGATTTCACTTCATCATTCTTCGGGCAAAATTTGAGATTCTATCTGTTCTTTCGTTTTCACTGTCACATCTTGCATGGATGCAAAATTTAATGATGAAGTGTCGGCTTTCCGTGAATTTCCGGCTTCAGTAACACGAGGATTTTCGGCCATTTCTTGCAGTTTTGAATTATTCAGTAATTGTGAAACTTCTGTGCCTACTTGCACCTAGAGAAATAAATTTAAATATTATATTTGACGCAATGCTTGAGAGATCTTCGCGTGTTAAAATATCTTACTGTTTCGACGAGAGCCGTATCTCTGCTCTTGTGAAGTAAAGTTTTACAAATATGTTGAGCCTGTTTAGGACTTATGCCTACTTCTATTAATGACATCAGAACATCTCTTTCGGTAATAAGCAGATCGGGATTCGCGTCGACTAGCGTTACAGACTTTCCGGTAAGATTTGATGGTTTATTCTCATTATTCATCATTTTCTGATAAGATTTTAGTTTCTCTATTACTTTATCTTCATCAAGAATCTTTGGCGGCGTGGGCGGTCTGATTTCAGATACTGTCAATAACTTTTGCGCATAGACTAGATCCTCTAATTCTTCATCCGTGTCTGAATCCTCTAATATGTTCAAGGAGATTTTTAGCTGATAGATTTCATACAGCATCTTATTCTGAATAAAAAAATGCGGAAGTTTGCAAAATATTTATATGTACAACTTTTTTGTGAATACGTATGTTGATATATATATCATGTAAAATATAAATAATAAAATATGTATTTGACGCGAGAGAAACATCAATAATTTTTATGTTATACAAAATATCAAAATATAATTTCTGATAATGTTTTTTACAATATGCAATAATATTATTATTCATACCATATTTAATACTTCTTTATTTTGATTAATATGTTTTTTAAACACATCCCGTAACTCTTTATCGGTATAAAGACCTTTTTGCATTATCTCTTTAGTGATGTCATAGACGAATTTGATATATTGTTTTTCTTCTTTCTCTCTTTGACGTAGAAATTGTTTCGACGCGCGTTTTTTGGCGGATTTGTCGTCGAAATAATCGTCACTTTTTGAAGTAGTAGACACTGAACAACGGTCAGTTGTTTCTTGTGACAAGCCCTCTGTAGTGATCGCACAAGGTGCACAAAGATCTTTTTTATATCTAAGTATTTAATTAGAAAAAAAAACAGGTAATTATATGCAATTATAAAAACCACCTTCCGATCTCGACAATTTTGACATGTTATCAAGAATTCTTCTTAATGCTATTTATGAAGATTTTTAGCCGGCAGTCGTTGTTGGTTAAAATGTTATTAACAAAATCATCTAATGAATAATATGTAAGTGTCACCATATGTGTAAACTAAATGCTTGTATATATGTATTTTATATGGTATGTTGTCAAGAACACTCTCCTAAGTAGTCTTGAATAGTTTTAGCTCATTGTTCATTAAAAAGTTATTAATAAAAAATATAATTACACAAAAACTAAAAAAGACATAGATTTAGATTGAACCTTGCTTTACGTAGAAAAGTTATAAACTAAGTTTACCTCTGTTGCGAATATGTTAATGGATCAATTATATAAGTCTTTTGTGTGGATTTTGATTCTTTTCTACAAATAAATTTGTTATGTTTTGGCAAATGTGTCAATGTTCGATTTTTTGAGACTGATTGTTGTAAATAATCTATTTGCCCATTTTCTTCATAACATGTTCCATTGCAACAAACACTCAATTTCTGATGATTTAACAATTTGCAGCAATTAATGTGCTTTGGATTTAAATTCATTCTCAATACATCCTATATCAACATTAATTCCATTAACAAAAACTTAAGTAATATCCGAAATTATTTTGCAGTGATTTGTTAGTTTGCATTATAAATTATAAACCATATTGCTGATATACTATACCATTGGATGATGATGAGTATCATAAGCCAAAATGTCAATGATATTGTCTGTCTCTTCCGAACATGAACAAATTTTTTTGTCATCAAGTTTTTGCACTTTGCATAGCTGATTTCGTTTTGCTAATATGTATCTTTTATTTTTTGTATCAACTACGCTCTTGGCTGATAAAATTCGCTGCAGATGTAGACTCATCGAATTATACGCCGCTAATTGCTCGTAATAATTCTGTCCCGTTAGATTGTAGACTACGATAAGCGCAATTTTAACATCTTTATTGTAAAGCACTTCCTTTCAGACTCAAGAGAAATATGAAAAGAACAAAAGGAAGTTAATAAGAGACAAACGTTGAAGCCTTTATTTTCAGAATTATATAACATAAAAATGTATTATACACAATATAAAGTAAAATCTAAACTCACCGCTGCTTTTTAAATTAACCTTATTCCCCATGCATCTTGTCATTTCTGGTAAAAAAATTCAAACAATGTATTCTTGGTTGAATTTCAGTAATTGCGTCTAGAAAGAATTAATTTAAGAATAGCAATTTTATCTCTTAAAAATTTTGGATACTTCTTTAAAACGTCAAAAATTTATCATGATTTTGTTAAATAAAATTATGCCATATCTGCCACTTTCCAGATTTTTGTTGACTGTTTCAGTCTCTCCAGGTTGCTAGGCAACCAGACACGTGCAAATTTTCCCGCCACTCTCTCTTATCTGATCGGTTTTTTATCTTTGTGTGTAAATATATTTTTTAAAATATATACAGCAATGTCAAGTAAATGTGAATAATGAATTTACCAATACAATGTAGAAAGAAATAGTAGTATAAAATATATTTATAGATTTAATACCACATGTTATAAACAGACGTATGTTATCTTTGATATTGAAAATACAATAAGATGTAAATTTTATACAAAAGAATATTATCCTTCATATGTTTTTTTATAAATATTAAATAATCTTTAAATGCTAAAAATGATATCAAAATTTTAATTACAATTTTAGTTAAACTTGTGTTATATAAAAATCTTAAATTACCGCGCGCGCGCGCGCGCGTATATATACATATAATACACATATACATATTATATATATGTATATATATTTGTGTGTGTGTGTGTTGCTCAACAACTTGTTCAGACTGTATAAAAATATATAATTTTTACATTTTATATAACATATTAATAATAAGAAGTTAAAAGTCTCTATGTTTATAACTCTAGGCAGATAGAATTCACTGAATTTCTAGTCCGATCTTGTGGGAGCTCTTGTATGAATAGTATTACTAGTCTTGTATAGGTACACTTGTGCTAGAATAGCAACGTCAATCGTGACCTGAAGAGCGCCACACACTTGAAACTGCACTGGGGTATTTCTTAACACAAAGTAGCATGTTTTAAAAATGTCTCCTATGGTCCACATAGCTACCATAGCTATACTGAAAATAAAGCAAAAACAGAATAAAATTGTATGTTGCTTCTCGCGAAACATGACAGTATAAGAGAACTGCCAATACGAGATAAAACTTGATTCGGGTTAAAAAACTTTTTTAATCAAAAGTACACGTTTCGATCCTGGTTTGGATCTTCTTCAGTGTGAATTAAGAAAAGGGCAAAAAGAACTCATTTCTAGCCGCTCACGTCTAGGTGTCTGAGGTTAATCCCGCTGGTCACGAACTCGACATCAAGTACAGCGCAACAAAGGCAACACCCCGACAACTACTGACAGACTGAGCTACTACTTTTACAATGGTACTTCATGGAGTAACGATCCACCTTCCACCACTACAATAGTCGCAAGCGCCGTGAGAGTGATTTATGTCGTTTTATACAACTCTAAAAATGGAAAATACGACTTGAGCTTGCACATCATGTCGGACACAGATAAGCTCAAGCTATATTTTCTAATTTAAAGTTGTATAAAACGACATAATCATTCTCAGAACACTTGCGACTATTGTAGTGGTGGGTGGACGTTACTCGTACCATGAAGTACCATTGTAAAAGTAGTAGCTCAGTCTGTCAGTAGTTGTCAGAGTATTGACTTTGTTGCGCGGTGATGTCGAGTTTCATGACCAGCGGGATTAATCTCAGGTACCTGGACGTGAGCGGCTAGAAGTGACTCAATTCTTTTTGCCCTTTTCTTAATTCACACTGAAGAAGATCCAAACTAGGATCAAAACGTTTGTGTACTTTTGATTTAAAAAGTTTTTTAACCCAAACATCAGGTTTTATCTCATATTAGCTGTTCCTTTATAAAATAATGCTTCATTTCTGAGATATAAAAACATATGCATGTTTTACATATCAACATTATTATAATAATATATTAATAACTTTAATTTAAAGTTTTTGAATGTTTCATCTAAATCATGTTCCTATAGTTGATACCTCATTCCTATAGTTGATTTGTTAGACATATTACGCAAAAATTGTGGAACTCCCAGCATAGCTTCTACTAACACTGCTAGAAATCCAACAATTTCAATAAATATTGGTATATCCACAAGTAAATATGTTAATAAACCTCCTATAGCAGCAAATATAATCATGAAACTCAAGTAAGACTTGAAGTCTGTCCATTTCCAGAAAAATCTAGCATCACAATCTAAACAAAACAAAAATATAGGTGTTTTAAATAAAAAAAAATATAGGTATGTTTAATCTCTTTCACACTTTTTTTTTTACTTAGAAAAATATGTAATTAAACTCACCTGTAAGTACACGCTCTTTTCCTTTGATTATCTGAGTTCTGTTTTGTATATTGATACAAAGCTTAATCATAACAAACATTGTCACAATCATAAGTATACTTTGCAACAAAAGTGGAAGCTCATAGCGTTTTCCAAACCTGTACAATTAAGTCTTTGAAGATACAATTCTAAGTCAAAACATACATATTTGATAGATATGCCTTTTAGATACGAACCAAAATAGTATACGAAGGATATTGGCGATCAGAAGAGTAAGACAGACATAGAGAGAGAATCCTTCCGCATCTTCTTTTCTCTTGATCTCTTTGTATTGCGGCACGTATGGTATAATCGCGCCGAAAATCATCGCGCCCGACGCGAACCAGCCGGCTACATTTTGTAGGTTGAGCTCGTACGAATCATTCATTGTGACGAATCTTTAATTCTTAGCATATTAGCGGTATCCCTAACTTTATATTTTACATTACAAAATGATGATACCCTATTATATGTGTGAAATTTGTATGCGCATGTGAATATTGCGACTATAAAATTAATCACGCGTTACATTTTTAGGTTATAGATCGATTATTCGTCACACCGTCATCGTCAACGATACAGATTACATGTATCGCGCGTATCTCTAAATATATCTAATCTGATTTTATATCGAAAAAGGATATACTAGATCTTATGGCAATATGTCATAATAAATACTACAGCATCGGAAGAAGGATTTTTTTTCAAAAATTCTGTTTTTGCTGTATTTGTTTGCATATTTTTTCATCCAATTCTTTCTTGATTCTGGACTCCGTCTCTCAACTTCCTCAAGTCAAGATGAGAAATATTCTACAATGCCGAATTCTACCGAGTCGCCGATTACAGCTGATAGAGGTCTCTTATCATCGCAGAGCAAAAGCCAAGATCGCTGAAAGATCATATTTATATGTATATAAATCATACAAAATCATTTACGTATACATATAATCATACAGAAAATATTATACGTGTTGTACATTTATTTAAAAACATTAGAATAATTATAAAGTAAAAATTCAAAGATTTATCATATCGAGAGGCACATTTATGAATGGTTGATAACATCAGCATTCGATTATCATTTGAATTATCTTCAGAGCCAGCTCGGTCGTTCGCAAATATCATTGAATTATTACGTTGAATTTTTGAACAATATTTTTACGAAAAAAAATCGACTATAAGACATACGCGAAGTAAAGTACACAATGCGCAGCAGTAAGAATAATACGATTCGTATTGCCGCTATAAACAGCGCGTATGATATATTAGTCCTCGCATGTATTGCATACATATAGAACCGGTTGTTCCATCTTCAGATAAATCTCAGCTTACTTGACAGGTTATTATCTAAAGAATAGGAACCTAATTAGCGCATCTTCCACTGTTTTCTATTTCTACATATATTTATCTGTTAGATATGACTTAGACGGTATCGAGAGTGCCGTGTAATTTATCTTTTAATTTCTGATCAGATAAATAAATTTTACCGATACGTCGAACAACGCAAATCAAAGTTTTAACTATTAGATAGATTACTCGATACTTTATCTGAAGATGGAACAACCAGCCCATAATGATTGATCTTATAGCTGCGCTCGACTAACAGATAACGAATACATACGCATCGGTTTGTCGCGCTTAATTAGCGCATTCTCGCTCGCACCAAACGAGCTAACAAATGTGTTTGAACATCCTCTCTCGGCCAATTTCGATTCATCAACAGGTTGACCCGAACGACCCTGAGTGTCGGTCGCGGTTAAACGAATTAATTTGTTTTGCTATCCGCCGCAACGAAGTAAGGCCCGCGAGTAATTAAGTAGGCTTATTGAATTAGCCAGAAAATAGAAAAAAAGTCGTGTCGCACTAATCACATATAAAACCGCAGATTATAACAATCCAACAATATTTGTAATGCGAATTAAACGAGTAAAGGTAAATCGTGTCGTGCTTTTAAATAAACAGAAATATTTTCAAAGTAGAAATAATTTATATATTTTCTTGTATTTGGATATCATACACAGATGCTGTGGACAGTCATAACATTATGGCTGTATACTGGAATAGCTAATGCACGTACAGATGAAGATCAGTGGAATACAAGTGAGATTTCAAATTCTCTTTCAGAACGCTGTTTTTATAGACCACCAACAGACTGTCCTCAATTAGATCCAAAGTCTAATGAATGTGGTGCTTGTGAGCGAATCAAGTTTAACCAGGGCTATGCTGCACTCTGTTGTAATACAAATATGTCGGCTCTAGAAAGTGATCTTTCTTGCATAGGTAAGCATTGTAATGTGTTTTTTGTATAATATGCAAAACTTTTGTAACATTAATCAGACAATATAAATTTAAATTGCAAATTTATATTATTGTTGTTGTCTCATTTTAGGATTTCCGCATGCAAATATAAGTTACATACATATACGTAATGCAACTTTGGATGTGTTCAATGCAAGCGAAACTCGGTGGAGAATGCTGACCTCTCTGGCTATAACTGACGGCAGGATTAATCGAGTAAAGGGACAATTTCTCAGAATGACTCCTACTCAATGCTTGAATTTATCAAACAACGCTCTGATCGAAGTAGAGAGTAACTTGCTGATACGATTATCGCAACTCACCACATTGGATCTATCTTATAATAATCTCACTAATCTTCCAACTTTAAATACCATAAACAATCGGGAATTTTGGCTAGACATTTCAGGTAAACAAAATCGCATTTAATGCGGCCTATATTGTTATCTTGATCAAATTAGACTCGTTAACATCGTTGTCTTTTTATTTCTGTAGGAACAAACACACTTTTGTGTCAAGATATATATCAATATATCAACAAACCGGGAGAAAAGCAAATCACTTTTAATCGCGAAAACGACACTGTGTGTTCCGCCGTGGCGACGTGGCATTGGTTCAACACCACTGAACAAGTACCTCTCACACAAGTTATTTATCTCAGTTTGGTATGTCTTAAATGCATACCGATACATACCGGATGCAATTTTATACGAAATAATGAGGATTAGATGTAACCTCTAGCTGCAAACGGAATGTCCAAAGGGCGATAGTTGGCAATGTCAATGCGCCATCAAGAGACTTGATATTATCGAGGGCAAGCCACCGACTCACGCTGTGAACGTAGATTGCAGCGGGATGCAGTTAACGGAATTACCTAAGAAATTACCGCAAAATACTATATCGCTCAATGTTTCTTGCAATAATGTATGTGAGACGTTAGCAAAATTCTATATTACAATCAATAATCATCAACTAAACTCTTATATGAATATCTTCCAAATTGTGTTTTTAGATTACAGTTTTAGATGATCTGAGCACCAATTTATATTATGAAGATCTACGAGAATTTTATGCAGACTATAATAATATTTCTTCAATAAACAAACTGGAGGGCTCTAAATTTCTGGACAATTATGCTCTTCTGAGCTTACGATACAATAAAATTACATCAGTAAGTAAAATGCATTATATTTAATTCTTTGATGTTACACTATCAAGCATTTACACAAATACTGAATGCAGCAATATATATTTAGCTGCCAACATACATATTAAGTCCAAGTGCGCATAATAAAAATTTCTTGAGCTCAAGAAACCTGGTTAAGCTAGGAGGCAACAAGTTACATTGTGACTGCAATACAGCCAAGTATTTAAAGGTACGAGAAAGGTGAAAAATAACTTTAGAAAATTCTTATATAAAAATTCAATAAGTATGTACGTGTATAATGAAGGTTTGTTTTGCTCCAGGCATGGTTACAAACGCGAATATTGGATGCCGACGAAGTAATGTGTGGAAACGTGAAGGAAAAAGTAATAGACTTGGAACCGTCGAAGATGTGCATATATCCAGGAGACTGGACAGATTATATATATTATATTATTGCTATTGAAGTGACACTTCTGGTAGGTATGATAGCCAAAGTGTCGTACGATTATTGGGTGTTTAAGACAACGGGATATCTTCCATGGCCGGGAAATCTAATGCCAAAATTACCATGTGACTGCCTGTGTGATACATAATAAATCGCGCGAATTCGAATATTTTTTATGACATAATAAACATGCAATATAAATTAAGATATTTTTATTAAAATAATACTGTCTTATATGTATATACTGTGCCTATATGTATGTATAATGATGTTTGGTAAGTTAACTCGGTACTATAACGCACGATATTTCTAGTTCTTCTATTCAGAAACATAAAACATTCTGTGTCCTCAGAAGGATATGGTTTTGTAACCATGTCTGTCAACATGTGAAATGTCAAAATGCGACCAAAATGATGACAGAG
>QVOB01027081.1:0-15045 GCA_014839585.1 Pseudomyrmex concolor | reverse complement strand
TCGCCGTCTTAGAGAATCGCCAATGAGCTTGTCATCGTCAAATCCTCAAGAGGATTCTTCTTCTCTATCTCGCTTCAAAGATCTCAAAGGTTTTATCGCGTCGTCTCGCGCGACGGGAAAAAACCACGTTGCGACAAATTACATTCACAGCGACGCGGAAATTCTGTACTTATGAGAAATTATGTTCTTCTGCGCTATTATAATTTATCCCGGGACAGTCGTGAGAAATCTATGTGCGTTTAAGCGCGGAGGAAACGAAACTTGGTTTGCGCGATTTACATCCACTTGCTGAGTTTTTACGCATCCGTCTTCGTCGTTTCGGAACGTCCGGCGTCGTAGAGAATCGCGCATTCCCCCGTCCGACGACGAAAACGACAACGCAGAGAGAATGCAATATTTGCGAACGAACGCGGCCCGCGACAACGAAGTCGAAGACTCTTCCCATTCTTCACGAAATGCAATTTGATATTTCGAATATTTCGCGTGCGCAGAAATAACGCTCCGAAACCGAAGTCGCGGAATCCTCCCAACTTTTTCCTTTCCCCTTGTGCAAGCAGACTTTGAAAACTTTCGACGCGCCGCGCGCGTTTTCCTGACGTGTCTGGCGAAATCTCGCGCGCGCGATTTGTTCCGTCACAGAGCGGAGGAAACGCGCGAGGCGAAGAAAGCCCCGGCGCTTGTTTCTCCCCGGCGCGAAATCTCTCCGCGGGTTTTGTTGTCGATCTTCGGCGCAATATTAGCTTACGGAAAAGCTTCCCCCGTTACCTACGAAGCGTAATAACGTAAGATCAAAGTTTTAGCTCTCGTCTCCGTATACCATCCTCCTTTCGAGTTTCTCCTCCTCTCTCCTCTCTCTTTCTCTCTCCCTTTTCCAACGGGTTTTAGCCTCTCGAGTGAGATACACTCTTCTCTTCCATCGAGTCGCGACGCAACGAGGGAAGGTTTCCGCGAAAGTTTCGCGAAACTCATTTGAATTTTTATTCAATTCGTGAAACAAATAATTATCGCGGCAATAAGCGTCGTGAGAGAGCGCAAAAGTTAAAAGTGCACGAGAGCGCACTTTTGCGAGCGCATTCCCGCACGATTCGATGAAATCTCTTTCTCTCTCTCGCGTCTGTAACATCTCATCTCATTTCTTGAAACGAGTACGCGTCGGTTTTTCTCTTATTTATATTCCATCTTCGAAATTTGATTATTCCACTCTCAGTTTGCATCTCCTCCGGATCGATCATCTCAGAAGTAACAAGTTGATTGATCAAACCGATCTAAATTAAGCAATTATAGATGCTTTTAAATCTTGCATTATTTAACCGCCTTCGTACATTTCAACTCCTCCTCGGTCAATTTTTTCGCATTTCTGGCACACCGTCTCAGTTATGCAACTTGCATATACGAGAAAAAAAGAGAGAGAGAGAGACCGATGATGAATTTACCTGACGGTTCGACATGTAGCGATTAATTTCACACGAAGAAATCGATACGAAAAAAATTTAAAAATTGTAAATATCTGTGAAAATCGTACGCGATACATCAGCGTTTCTTCTAAGTTACTTAAAAGTCCAGACATATCTGACGATGGTTAATTGAAGTTTTGAGAGAAGCAAACGTGCTCTCTTTCTAATTTTTTCTTTTTATTATTTTTAACGTTATAAATTAATGCCGAGAGCGAGGGCAAACAACGCGTGTTTTCGCGTTAATTTCAAGGCAAAATCGTTATGCCATCGCTGACAACTCGTTGGAAGTATCGGACACGCGCGCCGCGCGATAGTTTTCAATTAATTGCGCGATTTAGTGACCAACGCGCTCGATGAATACCTGATTCGACGATTGATACGATCTTTCCGAAGCACGCGCGTCACGCATTTCCCCCGCGCTAATTCCGAAATTTTTTAATAGAATTGACACGGTTTTAATTCAACAGTGAAAATAATTTTACAATAATAATATCCGCGAGAATTCGCAAGAAATACAATTCAGGGAAGAGAAGGAAAAATATGTATTTTGGTGCCGTGAAATAATTATTTCGAATCTCATTTACTTTGAACAAAAGTCGAAATGCAATAATAATTTAAAATATCATCAGCTAAAGATACTAAATATTAGACTAGAAGGTAAAATCGAAATATCGAAGAAATATTTCACATTGGTCAGTTTTAAATTTTATATAAATATCAACGAAGAATTGTATAATAAATAACATCGTATCGAGTATGTGTCGAAACGAATAAGATACCGTTAAACTAAATTTTTTTTTTTTTTTCGATAAAACTTGATAGCTGTGTGAAAGTTGAGGTTTCGATCAAACGCGCAATGTACGTTTTACTCATTCAGAAGGTCGCGTTTCCAAACGATTGTTAAACGGTCATCTGATCTATACACTTCTGCGAAATCCTTTCACGACGGTCGTAAATCAGAATCTTCTCTAGAGCACAGACTCCTTTATCGCGTGCGAATGATCGTGAGAAGAACAAGAAATGTCGCTCGTTGCGAATGATCACTTTATGAGGTTGCAAACTCGCGAACGAGGTACGTGCCAAACGTTTCTCTTGTGGCAACTCCCTGAGACAGACCTCTCCGATACCGTGTATTATTTTATTTCCACGACCCCACAGCTAAGGACTCCTCATCCTTATAATCGCTCTCTCCTTTTCCCAGCAATTTGCCGTAATTCGGCCAATTTCAAAGTTAACGCCGGGGCTCTTCTTTCTGCGACAAATGGCGACACTAATAATGACAAATTGCACGTAATAAAGACACACGAGAGAGACATGAAAAAACAATTTCGCGACAAATTCATCCTCGATAATTTAATTGAAATGATAAAAAGTGAGACAAAGTAGTTTTAAGAAAAGAAAAGAGAAAGGATTACTGAGAAAATAATTCAATTATCTCAAGAAAGTGTTGATGTGAACGGGACGAGCTGTCAAGATGTTGCGTCGAAGAGCAAACCTCTTGATTATCAGCGCGATTGATGGAAACGCGGCGGCGGCTCTTCTTCCCCCTGCCCCGAAGAAAGAGATAAAAAAAAAAAAAAAAAAAAAAAAAAAAAAAAACCTAGCCATCGTTCTACGTGCAACTGCATAGCACCATATGTCATAGCGGGAGCGCGCGACAGTATCCGCGATAAAAACCGCCAGATAACGACGGTTGACTCAGATCCAGCTTGTCTCTCTTTTTAATGCGGTCTGTCACAGTGCAAAAACATATATATATATATATATACGTTGCACGATCCGACTTTCACAAATGCTGTCAGATTTTTATCGAGAACAAAATATTTTATTGATAATCTTATTCGCATTCTGATACAATTTGATACACTCGTTGTAAAAAATTTCAAATCGACTTAATTTGATTTATTCTCTTCTTTGGTTTTAATACTTTGGTCTCTTTTTGGCTGATGCAATTTTAAATTTATTATATTTCAGCTTTCGTTCAAAGTAATAATTTTAAAATTTTATTATACTATAGAACACATTCAAATCGGTTTTTTAATAAATTATCTTCTCTTCTTTCTGCGAGAGCAAAACTCAACTGTTTTTTTGTTCCTCTGATTTATATTGCGCCGAGATAATATTGATTTTTAAATTGTAATTGGCCGAGAGAAGTTCTTCTAAGCGGCAAAATTCACGTTATCGTGCAACACAACGTACATCGTATCAAACATTGCGAAAGTTGAAAATGCGCTCGCGGAAAAGTTGTATTATATATCGACGTCTCTGAGCGGGGGAAGCAATTATGTTTTGTTAATTTCGCGTGTGAAATATTTTCCGTCACGTCGACGTTTTTGCGAAAAAACACACACACACGCGCACAAAATAGTACACGCAACGTGAGAAGGAGCGGGAAGGATGGAGAAAGAGAGAATTTTGCGCGAGGATGTCATATATCGTATCGGGGGATGATTTTTCCATTACAGCGATGCGGTTGAGCCAGCGGGATTATACGGACGCGAGAGATGCAATTTTTAATCGTGCGGGTGAACCCGCGAAAATAATTCGCACGGAATCCGCACGGTGTTTGTTTAAGGAAATTACCGGCGGGGATTAAACGGAAAATGCGTATCGATATTGTGTCACGAGATTGATAGGCGGCCCTCCTTTCTGTTTCAAGTGACGTTCGCAGGAGCAACATCATGAACCTGGCGCCACGCGACAGGTTTTTCCTTTTTTTTTTCTCGTGCTCGCGTTCGTCGATTCGAAATTTATAACACGCAGGGTCGGCAAATATTGACGGCAATGCGAAAATGGAGAGAGAGAGAGAGAGAAAGAAAGAGATGCCAAGACTCGATCGAGCACGATCGATATCTCAGAAATAGGCATTCGTGCGAGAGCCGTTACGATTTGCACGCCGACGTGTAATCGCGAAGCTCTTCTTTCGTCTTTCCGTCGCGACGTGACGTAAACATTAACCCTACAGCCCCAGGTTCCATTACTCGTCGATTTCCTCGCGCGCGAGACTTCTAAGCCTCCCGTGTAACCCTCGGCGAAGGAAAAAGCTGCGCGAGGAAAATGATAAAAGACGTCCGAGCTTACGCCGAGAAAAATTCTCCGCCCATCGTTTCGTTAAGGTTTCGACACTTCGCGCTCGAGGGATTTTTCCGGATTTTCCGCCCGGCTCAAGCCCGTCCTTTGCGGCTCAAGGAACGGTTTTCCCAATATATAGTTTCTTAAACTCGCTCTCGTCGAGAGATGCGATGACTAATGATTCTTGGATTTACCAGCGGCGATCAAGCGCCTCAATCTCGCGGGATAAATTATTTTATTTGCTCCTCTCTTTTTTTTGCCCTTTCCGCAGAAAGGGATCAAAGAATCAATCGAGAACTTTATCGAATACAACTCGAGACCTTTGAAGTAAAAACGAAGGATATTAATGTTCTCTCTGTATAATATGCATCTTCGCGAGAGAGAATCATAAAATCACGAATAAATCGTTGAATCGCGAAATTAATTTCTACGAGTTTCGCGGCCCTCCGTGAACACGAGATCGATGAAATTTCCAAATATATAACACCGCGTAGCAGCGGCGTCAGTGTTTGAAACAACACAAATTAATAATGAGCTGTAATATCGCGGAATAATTGATTAAAGATATATATAGGCGCGGATGAAATTGGTATGCCCAGAACTCTTCACTCTTTGATTGCATTATAATGCGCCGCTGGCTGCGGGGTAATTGAATTACACCGTATTTTGTATAATTTAAATCGCCGAAAATCGACGGCGAGAGGAAAATATCATCAGACTTCATTTCGCATTCTGTGTGCGTCACGTGTGCTGTGTGCGTGCGTGCGTGCGTGCGTGTGTGCATACGCCCTGTTTTAATAATTCATCCGTCATACAATACGCCGGCGACGATATGGCGCATTTCGTTCACGCGTGGCGTAAAGGTCGGGTTAAAAAAAAAAAGATTAAAAAAAAAATAAAAGCCCCGCTTTCTCGATCTTTATCGGGTCTCATCTTTATCGCGATCGTTTCTCGTCTTCGAGTATCCTCCTCGATAAACCATCCCGCCGTCGTGATTATCCGATTCGGCTTGCGCTTCCGCGATACATCTTGGTTCGCAGACGCGATAAATCACGTCTCTTTTTCCCTCGCCGGCCACCAACTCTCGTAAACCGCGCTATGATCGGTCGCCGAATCCCTAAGAAGACGATCCCGAGAACGAGAGGAAGGAAGAAACGGCAAGAAGGACGGAGAAAGCGAGAACTTTTTCTCATCCGCTTCTCGACTCGGATATTAGACCTGTCCCGAGAAAAGTGGGGAAAAGTCCGCGGAAATCGCTCGGACCCGAAGATACGGCGTATGACGAAAGAGATGCCGAGAGGGTAAGATCTGATGAAGTTGGGAAACGCTTTCGCTAGAATAATCCCCGTCCCGGAGGACGAGTGTCCGAGTATCCATCGTTTCTATTTATACGAACGCGTGCTGTCGACGAATCCGCGCGAGTTGAGAGATACCTACCGAAAATAACATGGGGGAGGCCTCTCGCTCTTCCGATGGGAAACTGAATTATGATATATCCCCGCTCGATCGTTTCTCCAAGCAGAGAAATGCAATTCAGTCACGTAGGTAGTATCGGAACGGCATCGGATCTTTCCGTCGGCGCACACACAGACACGGGAAATGCACACGCGGGGGTGTACTGTCTTTGGCGGCGAGACGAATAAGCCAATAATACCGCTATTTCTTCGCTCGTTGCTCGAAAATAGAGAAAAGCAGATGAGGAAGAGGAAGAAAGATCGGAAAGAACGGCAGGAAGCAGCCGGAAAAAAAAAAAAATATCAGTTTCCCATGATCTTGCGGATGTTGCGGAACCGTCGGTCGTGTCGTTTTTCTCGTCCGCAATCGCTACAAACAATTGAATTTCCTCCCTTCCTTTAAGCGCTATATAACCCTATACAGACTCGATTCCGTTAGTTCAGAGACTGATTCCGTCAAGGAAAGGAAATCGCGATTTTCGAACGCGGAGAGAGAGAGACGCTTTTCTCCCGGGCGGCGTGTCTTTGTCGTCGATCATGATCGAATCGCGGAAGCCGAGGGTTTTTTCAATTTAAAGGACTACTACGCTCGAAAACAATATTTTTCCCGAGATCGATTTTACGGTCACTTAGAGAGAAAGCGAGACGGAGAGAAAAAGCGAGTGAACTGAGACGGCGCGCGTTACCCGGGCGGATGTAAAATAAAGTTCTGCGTGAATAAATAATCGAATTACCGGGCAAAGGCAGTAAATGTACAACCGGTTCGACAATTACGCCGCACCTGCTCGTACAATTCTGGGACGCGAAAGATAATTGGATTTTCGTGAGAGCATTACAAACTCGCGTGCACGGCTAATCTTTTTACGCTATCCGACCGGGCTCAGCTCCGTTGCGAAAGCTTTCGTACATACAAAATGGTCGGCCGCGAAACGTACGCCCCGTCCACGGCGGAAACAACCGTCGGCGGCGGCGGCGGCGGCGGCGGCGGCGGCGGCGGCGAATCTCGGGGAAAGCATCGCCGCGATTACACGCGCGCGCGTATACCGCACGGTGTTGTCGTTGAATTCAAGAGATATCCGCCGCAAAATCGGCGTGCGCGTGAGACGGGAGCAAATCCCGCGCGAAATTCGCGATCTCTCTCTTTTTTTCCGTTGTTTCTTTTTTTTTTTCTCTAAAATTAATACGGTAAAAAGTTAAACGGAGCATCGGTGTCATTAAAGTGTTTTCCGCGGCGTACATTTTTATGAGTAACCGCGGATGGAATTTTTTACGAAACAATATCAAAAATTTAAAACGAGTTTTCGGAATATACGAGTTCATATAGCCCGCGAACTAATTTTGGGTCGGGGGGAAACAATAAAATTTGCATGCACCGGTGCACCGTAATATTGTACCTTGAAAGACCGACTTTGGCCGCCGCTCCGCTACCGTTTTTCGGGATCGCGAACGCTTTTAATCCACTATTGTTAAGCGCGAGATCTCGCCGCGGCTCGTCAACGGTTTCGTCCAAATAAATCCGATCGCTGTTCGACCGCATTCAATCCGGAAATGGAATAAAATCGCATTTTTCGTGTTAATTAAAGTAACAAAAATATTAAGCTCTTCGTGATTAGTCGTGAGAGAATAATAGCGAGAATTTTTTTTTTTTAATGAAAATTGCAAAGTTTTAAAAAGGAACACAAATCGAAATTTCTCTTTTTCTGTACGAGCGAACATTTGCACTCGGCGAGACTTTTCTATCGACCTCTCGTATTAGAGCGCGCGCTCGGAATATAAGTTAGATGTGCGGATAACCCGCGCGAGGAACTTTTCCGCATCGACATTAGCGGGGGATCGTGGCGGCCGAGGCGATGATCGGGCATCCAGGCGGGAGAAAAATATTCAGTGGAGTTTTTCGGAGTTTCTTACGGAAGAAAAAGTGAGAGCGCGATCTGAACGCAAAGACGCGCGCCGCAGTGTGTTCACCGGAGAGACGGAAACTTCGTACAAAGAAGACGACGAAGGGGGAAAGAGAGAGAGAGAGAGAGAGAGCTATTCTTCCACGGGCCGCGGTTACACGACGAGTCGGCATACTTGGGCGACGAATGCCATACATAAAATTCTGAAGTTCCCGCACGTAGTTTCTCGTCCCGAGCAAGAACGCGCGCCCCGAGCGAAAACGTCGTCGTCGTCGTCGTCGTCGTGCACTTCCGGAATCGCGTGTGCGACTTGTTAGCTCGCACTGTACGTGTCGCATATATTTCTATCTTCGCAGCTATTTCTTCATCTTCGTTTCCGACGCCCGAGAACGATCTCGCCGTGACGTTTCTCGAGAATGTGACGACGCGAACAAAAATGTTTCCAATTGTGTTGTTTTAAATACAGAGAAATCGAAAAAAAAAAAAAAAAACAAAAATACTGCGGCGATCACACCGACCACCGTCATAATAATATTTTCAGTTTTTGCGGTGACAGGAAATTGGAACGCTATATGCGTGTGATCGCGCGTGTGTGTGATCTCGCGTTAAAAAACATCTCTTTCCGTATAAATAACGGTTGCGGCGCAACATAGGCCATCTCTAATTCTGCCCGTCACGAATTTAAATTCGTATATATTGGAAAACGTCGTAACCGGACCAGTTACATACATTATATTTATTTTCGAACGGGGTCACAGAAGTGGAATAACGGAGTAAAATAAAAGCTCTAAGCCAGCACACACACACGCACACATTTTTTTTTTTTTTTTCGTACAACATGCGAGTTATTTTTCTTGTGGATAAGTAAATTTAAACTTTCCCCCGTTTTCGACCTGAATTCGTGCTTGTATCTAATGTTCGTCTAATATCAAAAACATTTGATATTAGACGAATTATGCAACTGAAGTATGCAAATATTTCACGGAGAGGGAGGGATGGCAGTTTAAATTCAGAAACAATAAAAAATATATTCTTGAGAGTTTGATATTTTTCTTTCGGGGAAAAGAGATGGAAAATGCGTTGGTAGATAACGAAAATACGTTAGCAACCTGTCTCGCGGCTTCGATCGATCTTTCCGTCTCTCTTTGTCCCGCGATGGGTCCGCAATGTGTGTGACTAGCAATTCAAGACTAACGCTACTAATCGAGATATCGGTACGTACGACACGCGGGTGCCAGGGGTCGTCTTATCGGCGGTTTCACGCTCCATCGATCAGCTCGCGCGCGACACCATCTCGTCCAACGCTTTTTCCCGACTCACGTGAGGTCACGAGTCGATGTATCGAATTTGAGGTGACACGACGACAACAGGCAACGATACACACCATCGCCGTCTTCGTCGAAAAAGGAAGGCGCTCAGGCATTGTCCGGATGTGGACCGTGTTCAGATAGCGGCGGGAAGAAATAACAGGCGGCGTGGACAAATGGCGAAATGGGAAACGCGGAAGGTCGAGAGAAGGAGACAAAGAGAGAGAGAGAGAGAAAAAGAAAGAGAGAGAGTTGAGGTTCGGTGTCGCAGAGTGCGCGAAGGCGGAACAGCTTCGGAATCGACTCGCCCCATTGCGTCCCGTTGGTGTAACAATGGCATCGACGACTTCCCCGTTCTCGAGGTTGACTTTGCCGGACAAAAAGTTGCTCGACCAGCTCGTGGTATTGTGCCCGTGAAGGAACTAACTGCCAACCATTCGCGAGACATTCCTCAAACCATAGGGGAGAGACCCGGCTGCTCTCGCAGCAGTTAAGCTCGATGGGAAATCCAGAAAAATCCTGCACACGCTGCGCCGAGAGACCCCTAACGAAAGCAGAGAGCTGGAATTTTTACCCGGCGAGCTCCGGGCGTCTTTTATCATTTTTCTCGGCCGGTGTCGCCCCAGCTTTCCCGTCCCAAGGGCGACGAGGATTTTCCACGTGGAAGCGTGTCCTCGTCGCGGTAGATGAAAAATGAAGGAAGTCTCCATTTAACATGTCGAAACGTCGCGTTTTTTGTTACATTCTCACACACGATTTATTACACATTTGATAAATAAATAAAATTAAATTACCTCTTTCGCAATTTCAGCGATTGTTTTTTTGATAAAAAAAAAAAACAAAAAGAAAGAAAGTTTAATTAGCCTCTTAAGCTACCGTTTTTTCCTGCTCTCCTGAGCTTTCTGTGACGAAAGATTATGCGAGAGAGAAAAAAAAGGATATCGCTTACGAGATTTTTCGTCGCAAGCCCGACGCTCCTTATCATTTTCCACAGTGTGGAACTCTCTCGCTTCCCGAAGGTTGGACAATGATTTTCCGCCCGTACGGTCCGACCTCGCAAAAAGCTACTCAGCGCGAGATGACGCGCGCGAGACAGACGGGAAGAGAAACGAGGAGGGAAGCGGAGGGGGCGGTTCTCTCGTTTCATGAAATTTCGAAAGCGTCCCGACATCCTCCAGGGACACGTACCGGGGAGTTTATCAAAATTGAAACGCGACACCTTTGTCGGGAACTTCGTATCCGTCGGAAGTCGGTATCGGGCACGACACGTATCACCTACTCGTGTCTCATTTCTCCGACGGAAATTGGGACGTTGAGAGAAAGAGAAAGAGAAAGAGAGAGAGAGAGAGAGAGAGAGAGGCGGAACAAGCCCTCAAGGTTAATGTCCCAGACAATTGCGGGATCGCTCGCACAAATTTTTCGCGTTGAAACGTTTCGTTGAGATCTTTAAAGTGTGCCTTTAGGCGCTTGAGATCTTCGCGAAGAGACCGTCAAATGAATCTCTAATTCGTGTAGCTAAGTTGTAAGCGGTTTACGTCGTAAAATAAAGAGATCGTTTTTTATTTTAAAGACTGTGATACCACGGAAGTATCGCTTGTGCGACGTGTCACATTACATTCTTCACTTTTTTCAAATCTCACACACATCCCCGCTCTCTTCGACGTAATAAAAGTTCGCGTGCATCTACGGTATTTGCAAACTCCGGACTCTCGTCGAACGCGATATGTGCACAAGCGTGTCCGAGGAAGTTAATCCCTCGAATCGGGAAAGCCCTCGTCAGCGCGTTTGGATACTGCGCGCCGTGTATCGTTAAATCAAGTTAAGGCGCTTCAAGCGAACGGACAGACACGGACGTGCGCGAGGCCGCTAATCAGATGGACTAATGCGCAACTCTGTAGCTATCTGTAATTTTCATCCGGCGCGGCTAACCAGATTAGTGAATTATTCTGAGCTAAATCGGTTAACCTCTGTGCTGCCTGCGCAAGGCGCGGCTAAATCTGACGATACAGGCTGGCGTTTACGGACCATTTCGCACCGCATCATCTAGAAATGTGCGCTCGCGCACCGCATATGTCATCCCCATGTAAATTTTCTCCTCGACATTTCTCTGTCTCCCGTAATCAATCTCCGAAAGATCCAGTCCGGTGCAATTTCGTATTTCGCGACAACGCAGCTAACTTTTTGTCATCGCGTCTAACGCACAACAATGCCAGACTACATTTCGTGGCAAAAAAAATCAAGAGAGAGAGAGAGAGAGAGAAAGAATGGCATGATAGAAAAAAGCGATAATAAATTTATGAAAATTCTACCGGGCGCGCGGAATTATGCGCGACAAAGCAAATATAATTTGCCATTCCTTTGCCGCTTTCAATTTACTCCGCCGCGAGATTTGCACATTGGAACGCGTCAAGCGAATAAAAACTCATTTTAGCCTTTTCGCATCAATTTTTTTTTGTTTTTTTTTCTGTACCCGACGAATCGACGTTGAAAATCGTGGGCGAGCACGACGGTGGTTGAAACACGACTCGCTCCCTGCGCCTCGTGCGAACGAGGGTTTCGTGAGTTCTTCGTCCCCCTCGCGTTTCATCCCCCGTGTCCAAAAGTTTGCTCGGCAATAATTAGTTTACTTAGGAATCTGGGAAATCGGCGACGGAGTCGATATCCAGCGACGCGGCGCAGTTGCCGGCAGCGGCGCGGGCGGGCCGCAAATCAATAAATCGAATCACCAGAGCTCGATGGCTGAATGCAGCAACCGAGATTGCGAGAGAGAGTTGACGACGGACGCGACCGTCGGTCCTTTATTAAGTGAACCCTCACCCCGGTGCGTCTAATTATTAATCGTCGCGGTGCAATTATGCCGCGCGACGGATACCGCGCGCACAAACTTCCGTACACGCACGGAAAACACTCGCGTGCGTGCGTGTGTGTTTGGTTTCACGGGCCATGTTGTTTAGCAGAGTCGACGACATGTCGTCGTTCCTCTCTCTTTTTCGTCCCTCCCTTTCTCGCGCCCATACATCCCCGGCGTGTTTCTCTTTTCGCGTATATGTAAATGTATACGCCTGTCCGTTGCGCCGGCTATGTTACCCGCACGTGCGTCTCTCTATACACGTGTGTACATGTGCGACGCGCTCTCGCTCCATCTTGTAGCTTACGCTTTCGCGTTATGTCGAAAAAACTACACGCGACAGGACGAGATAGCATGTGAGAGAGTTCTGTCAGCCCGCTCGCTCGGTCAGCCGGGCGGTATAAATGAAATCCCGCAAGTACACACACGGCGCCTAAAACTACCGCGGCGAATGAACCATTAGCTTATTACTTACTATTACTTACTATTAATCCTCTGTAACGCCGTGTAACTTTTAATTACGTACATCAATATTTTTTTTAGTAATAATTTCATTTTTATCTACAATACGCATCTTTTTCCGTCACTCTTTAACCGTGGAGATTATTTATCGCGATTGTCAAAAAAGAAAAGTCCTTGAAGATTGTAAATTCATTGTTAATTTATATCTGGAAATTGACGTCTTTTCATAAAAGGGAAGGTTTCACGTTACATAAATTTTTTATACACATGAAAAAACTTCAGGATTAAAAAAATATATAAAAAGTTAACAAAACACTTCGCCATCAAGATTTTCTTGAGACGGAGAGTTCTGTTTCTGTGCGTGAGTCTTGATTTAAGAAAAGTCTGATTTTGAAAGAGCGAACTCCTCGCCTTTAGTACATTTTAGTAGAATTTTTAACTCTCTGATTTCTAACGCGGTGTCATGTTAATCACCATTGTGCGTGAAAAACGGCTAATAAAACACACACACATTCGAATAACAAAAATAAATTTAAGAACAACACGCGCGCGTTTACTGAAATATCATACTTCACCCTTCTTTAACGGCAAGGAAAAATAAGCACGTTTCCGGATGTGTGTCTTTTGAAATTTAATTTAATATTAACGTCGTCACTTGTTTAACTGACACATTGTTTCCTCTGATAACACACTTCCGAGAGCGCGCCGCGAAAATGCGCGGAAGAACCTTTAAACTGCGTAACTGCGAAAATAACGGATCGTTAAGTTGCCGTCGATAAATCGATAAATCGCCGAGGCTCTGTCCAGGAATTTAGCGCAAGTGGCAATAACTTTGAAATTCTGGAATTCCGTTGTAATACACACTACTGCGATAAATACATGTCTGAAAATCAATCGAAAACTTTCGGATTTTATACAAATCGCCTTTGGATATTTTAACGGATAAAATTCTTCTCGGAAAGAATCTCTGTGGACGCGATCGATTTAATACGTAGCGATGGATATGTGCGAAAGTTAATGAAATATTAAAAGTCGGTCATCTATCGGAGCGAGCAGCTAAGTGCATCGTATCCTCGAAACTCTGTTCGAATTTTTTAGTTTAAGTCTAAATTTAGTGCGCCCATCACTTTGGATTCGCGTATCAAGGAATCGATAAGACTCCTGAGACGAGAATTATCGATGACTGAGTCGGAGGCGGTGGCGGAATTCCCGTGCGGCCACGTGAGCGCGTTGGGAAGCATATGTAAAATAGATGCAGGAAAATAGACGAAGGGACACACCAGAGAGAAAGAGAAAGAGAGCGCGAGAAGGGGAAGGATTGAAAGAAGAGCGCGGAAGGAGGAGAAGAGAGAAAAGAACGAGAGAGAGAGAGAGAGAGAGAGAGAGAAAGAGAGAGAAAGACATAGAGGAAAACGCGTCTCGACTGGCAGCCTAGGAAGCTGCAATTGGAAATGCAATTTTGATGCAGAATACACGAGGAAGAGTCCTCGTAAGCTGAAGGAGCGGCTACAGCCACGGGAGTTACTACGAGTTCCCTTTACCTTAAGGGAAGGGAGCGGGAAAGCGGTAGCGGTAACGGTGAGTTTTGCAGAGGAAGACGAAGAGGGAAAAGAGATATCGGGGGAGAGGAGGGGTGGAGGTTTAACGGGACGAGGAGGTCGCCAGGAGGCCATTAGGTAAAGTAGGTTTTGACTTATGCCGTCGCGCTAGACGCCCGATATATCTCTATAAACTGCTGCATAAAATATAAGAGAGCTCACTCCGCCGTCTATACGCGGATGCGCGCCACGCCGGTTTTTACGTCGGGTGGAGGAAGGCTCAGGCACCTGTAAGCGGCGGCTTATTGGCTTACCTACACCTCGCGCAAGAAGAAGCTGCGCGCCCTTTCGAGAGAGTCCTCTGTCAGGCCAACGGAGTAAACCCTCGACATACAACGGTTATCTTCGAGTAGTTTCGTATAAAGATGTCTCTTTGTTTCTTTCTCTCTTTCTCTTTCCATAACAACGTCGCGAACGACAGTTTGATCCTCTTTTCTCTGTACGAATCGACGGGGGTATCGGAAACAAAGATAAGCCGGACGCGCGCACAATTTCAAATTTGCAACGCGAGGATTGCCCTTTCGCGAAGCTGCAAAATTCTTTTACCAAACAATCGAGACTTTTTTCAGCACACACACATTTTCAGGTTCTTTAAACCGTAATGCAATTTATTGCGAATATATGTATATTCGCCGGTCGTTCGCGGCGGAATGTGTTTAACAAACCGAAGAGCGTATTTCCAAAGTGGTGTGTTAAAAACGGATTTTCAATAAATGGAGATTTTGTGTTGCGAAACACAAAGGTCAGAGAAAAAAGAGAGTACGGAACAAAAATAAAATTTTTCATCCTTATTTTATGTGTAAAAAAACAAAACAAAAATGAAATTTCCGCTAAAAGAGTGTATTTTCCACCTGCGCTACGTGGATAAAAAAAACACTAACTTTCGCAATCATCAACACAGCGGCGGCAATCGATTACAGCGGCGAGAGAGAGAGAGAGAGAGAGAGAGAGA
>QVOB01027036.1:0-10445 GCA_014839585.1 Pseudomyrmex concolor | reverse complement strand
CGCGGTAAGGGGAAAACGCGAGGAAGCGTGAGTCCGCCGCATACGCGCACCAAGATGTACGGATGCTTTGGATCAGTCGCTCCCTATCTCCCACAAAGATCGGTATCCTTGTTTATCCTACCCGAGCCTCTTATCGCAAATGCCAAGCTACTGGTGTGTTGACGGAGTTTTCTTTCTCCTAGGACGGCTCCCCCACTGGGGTAACGAGCCCGCCTGCCCGTAGACACTCCTCTTAGTCTGGTGGGTCATGAAAGGCCTGTCCCGCAAGGGAAACCCTGCCAGGAACCGAAGTTCCCGCCGGCATAGCCCCTCCAATCACTCCCACGCTTAAGCCCGGGCACCACGTCAAGGTGGGAGCGTCTAAAACCGCCCGGGTCTCGGCCCAAACCTAACCTAACCTAACCTAACCATGTGTTACTACTATCATTAATTGTCACGATGCATAGTACTTATACTGTGTCCAATCGTACCGTGTCGAATCGTACGGTGTCGAACAATTTTGTGTCCAATAATTCTTGATTAATTAAACAAACTTACGTAAAGTTCGATTATAATTCTGGTGTCTCGTCCGGAAAAAGAATCGTAGTAGCGTTCCGCTGCGCTACACAAACGCTCACTATAAATTCAAAGAAGGCGCTCTGCTCTCGAACCTAGGCGCGCCCACACGAGTCCACGTGACTTCATTAGTTCAAAGTAGACAAACCTGAAAATGGGCAAGGGTGGAGGGGATTCTCTATCTGGACAAAACAGCAGAAATATAATCGAACTTTACGTAAGTTTGTTTACTCAATCAATTCTGCTTTGTCTCGTCCGGATAGACAATCGTAAATGTTTAGAGTTCAGAAAAATTCTTTTAACATTTTTTGACTTTCACTTCTTAAAACATCATCTCTTTGACCGTTTCATTATTGACCGTCAGAAACAATATTTGGGAACACAAACGTTCGCCCGTTTGCTACATTTTGGTGACTCTTCTCGGAATAACTATTGACGTATAATCATTTTTTGGAATTTATACGGTACGTGACATATATCTTTTGTAACATCTTTTGTAACACACTTGTGTTTTCACACTTTTGTAATCACTGCGCTCTCTCTCTTCTCTCTCTCTTCTCTCTTTTCAATCAACTTTTACTTTCTCAATCCATATTCTGATGTAATCACTTACAAGCTTTCTTTTTCATACGACATATACAACTTTATAATTTTATGTATTTACAGCTTTGG
The DNA here is from genome assembly GCA_014839585.1 of Pseudomyrmex concolor. NCBI lineage: Eukaryota > Metazoa > Arthropoda > Insecta > Hymenoptera > Formicidae > Pseudomyrmex > Pseudomyrmex concolor. The sequence continues at coordinate 9,218 of QVOB01027036.1, read as the reverse complement.
CTGATGCAAAATAAAAACGATTAAAACGTTCCAATAATTTAAATTACATGGTTTCTTTTAACTACCACCACCAGTGGACTACAGGCTTCAAGGTCTTCATTTTACTTCTATGATTTAAAGTTCAGATTTGTCAGAAAATGAGAAAAAATAAGACAGAGCCTTATTTATTCTGAATAAACAGCCTAGTATATTATAAGTGAGCATGATCTAAATATATAAAATATACGAATATTATGGACCGCAGGCCTAAAAAAAAATTGCTGTGCAAATAGAATACTAGGCTTACGACTTACTTAAAATTGTAGAGTAAAAGGACGAATTCTGAAATATTGGTTTATTATAGAAGCGGGCGAAGATCTCTAAGGATTTGCTCTAGCTCGTAGTTCGTCTGATCTCGTCTAGGCTAATGTCCTTACTTGCTGCAAACAAAGTTGAAGCATAGCGATGGAATGAGCTGCAAAAACGCTTATATCCACTCTAGATACTCTATTACGGATTTGACTCAACGCTCCAGTGAGAAAAAACTGGATGATGTGGGGCACAAAATAAAATAAATAAAGAGTCGCAGGCGTTCTGCCGGATATCACGAGTAATGTCGATATAGAGTTTTCAGGGAAACAATACAAAGTTCTAGTCTGTCAAGAAAGAGTTTGAACAAGAGTAACGGTTGAAATCTGCCGACGTCTGAGGTTTTAAGTCTGGCAGGGATTCGTATAACTAAGAATTTAAAAGAGCAACATTCGAGAGCTGTATAACTAAGTTGTATAACTAAGGAATCTAAAAGAGCAACATTCGAGAGCTGCTAGAGTTTGCATTTGTTGGACAGTTGTTAGAGTAAGGATTGTGACTAACTTTCGCGATAATATTTCGACCGACAGATCTTTATGTGGGTACAAAGTAGCCAAATAATCAATTCCAAGTAAAGGATCCCAAATGAAATCATATCGTAGACGTTGAGGTTTTAGGACTGCAACGCCCTTAAGAATCTTCTCATTAATGAGTGAGAGCCTATCTCATTCAAAGAAATGAAAGATATGGCCAAACGGTAAGTATGAAAGATAGCATAGAAACCCATATGTGAGAAGGATGAAGATACAAATTCGAAAAACAGAAAGACTGATGGAGTAAAGCAGTCAGTTTGTCGCCGCTTACAAAAATGCTACCATAATGTGAGAAGTTTTGAATAAACTTGCGCTACAGTAGCGTTCGAGATTAATGCGAGAGTCGCTTCAAGTGGTGTGCCCCTGGACAAGAAAGCTTGGCGGATAATTCGGCGGCAACCAGGAAAATCTTGTTTTAGGCTGGGTGGAATTCTCTGAAAGGAGACGATAACATATTAGTGTTTGGTTCAAACAGAATCGGCTGGTCGACGATGAGTTATCTAAAAATAGAAAACCATGGCTGGCCACCAGAGAACAACAACAACGCCCGCCGCCCTTTCATAAATAACACAGGATCACAAAATAAAATTGCAAAGTTACTATCACGTCATTTTCTCCATCACGTCAAATGTTGATTCCCGTAAACACCCATAAAACCTCATAGCCCTTTAACATAAGCTTTCAACTCCCCAAACCCTTTAACCCCGTAACAAAAGCTTTTGAACTCTATATCCCCCACGCAAGCTTTTAAAACCCAATACGCTCATAACGCTTTTAAATCTCGTAGCCTTATGTTTTTTACATAAGAAGGCATGACCCTAAAGCCCTAAACCGCAGACTGGTTGAGGCCTTGTGTTTTAAACCCAATAAGGTAATAACCCCGAATTCTCAAGCCGCAAACAGGATGAAGACTTTTCTTTACTTCAAAAGCCCGCATTTAGCGTTACCTAGGAACAACGACATAGACATAGCAAGCTTTTGTTCCCTTTGAGGTGTTTAATTAACGTGAGTCTCTTCCCTCGTCTCTCACGAATAAGCTTTCAATCTCCGTAGCTCCATAAACACCTCCAACCTCAAAAATCAAGAAAGTTGAATGTATGAGATCATAACAGACATTTTATGAGTGATAATGAGTTCCTTTATTTGTAAAGAATCTCCGAAGTGCTTTTCTCTTATGTTGATTTGACGTGTCTCTCTTCAAAAACCAGCAGTCTGCCATATTCCTATCCCAAACACTCTGATATCTTTTTTCAACATCTTTCAAATCCTGGTGAAATCTTTCACCCTGCTCTTCACTGAAATTACCCAAAATTTCGGGAAAGATGTACATGAAAGCATTGCTCTCCGCAGTTTTTATTGCTTTGATGAATTGTTTTACTAGACCCAGCTTTATATGTAGTGGTGGAAGGATCACTTTATTTGTTGGTATGAGACTCTCTTTTTTATAATATTCTTAGATCCTGAAGTTAAATTGTTTCTGAGTGGCCAGTCCTTTCTAACATAATGTTCATTGCGGGCATTCTCGACTATCTCATTGACATATAAAGCATGAATGTTTTATAAATCCACTTTGTTGACGAAATAAAATCGTCATTGTTTTTAAATTGCCACATTTGTTACTCGTGTAATAACTCAATTTTTCTAATAAGAAACGAAGGTTGTAGTATTCCTCATTTAAGACTAAAAATGACCAACTGGTAACGGAGCATATTGGTTACCATTATGTAGCAAGACTGCTTTTAAACTTTGTGTCTAAAAAAAGAATCTATAAAGAGACGCCAATTAGTAGCTTTATATGCAATATTATATTCGTTTATTAGTCCTTCAATATTGTTACAATAAATTACATTTCTGTGAAGTGGTTTCTGTGAAGTATTTTCTGAATTGAAGATCTCTGTTGCGATAGAAAGTTATACAAGTTTCTGGAGCTAAACAATGTTTTTCTTTCAGCCTTGACGATACTAGTTCAGAAATTTCTTTTGAAGGTCCTGCGTCTCGGACCAAGTCATTCAATTCATCTTGAGTAAAATATTCTTATTTATTCTATCCGACGCCAAGAAGGATAAGAAAAGTCACAGATTTGACAGATGCATAAGAAATAGAAAATTTTCTTTTGTCTTTTGGAGTCCAAAAACATTTGTCAAGCAGAAATAGCAATTCGTTTTATGATCTGTTGATTTCCGCCAGATCATTTGAGTAGCAAACGTCTGACTTTTCTGTTTGTTAAGTTTCAAGCAGCACGTAACACATAGTTTTTGGGGTCCAATGATTGTCTATTCCACTAGTTTCTATACTAAAAAATTCTTTGTATCTAGTTTTGAGTAAGTCTGTGAATATCTTTCTGAACTTACAGCGTATTCTCCACAAACGACACAGAAAGAGTTTACGCTCTTATTGCAGGATGTCATTCTTGTATTAGCATTATACTCTTCAAAGGCGAAGTTTCCTACCGTTTTAGAGCTGCGGTCGCATGATGACGATGCCTGCTTTCTCACCCTGGCCAGCCGCCGATAGTGGAGTTCATTGCATTGTAACAAGTTTTGTATCTGTGTCTGCCATAACGGCATGAACGCTATTAACCAGGGACTCTGCCGGATGACGAAATTACTCCGTTGCTTATCGTCATCACGTGAAGATGCCCTGGTTGCAGACACAGGTAAAAACAAAGCATCAGTAATTCCCTATAAAGCATAAATATATATACAATAACAGTTTCTCTTTCATTTATTAATATTAAATGTAAATCAATTTATACTTATAACGGTTTAGCACAAAAACATAGCACATGATCTTACCTTATCCGCATCTCAACGTAGAAAACTATTTTGCATTGAAACTGTCGAAACCAAAAGTCCAAATCAGTCGGATTTATTACTTGCATGTCTTTGAGTTGATGTATTTTTTATGTCAATAAAATTTGCGATACAGTAATTTCGTACTAAATTCAGCTTAAATGAATCAAATTAGGAACGATTACAATGATTAGAAAGTTTAAAAGCCTACGTTATAGGGCAGGGAGAATTTAAAAGCTTGCGTTATGAGGTCTATGGGTTTTAAAATTTTGCATTATGGGAGATATGGGGTTTAAAAGCTTTTGTTATGGGATTAGGGGGTTTAAAAGTTTATGTTATGGAGTTTGGGGAGAAATATTATATTAAGGAGCTATGGGGTTTTATGGATGTTTACGGGAAAACCTGATGTGATGGAGCAAAATGGGTTTTGGATTTGGTTTCAGCAATCCCAAAAACATATAGTTCACTGAGTCTGGTCAGAGTAACCTCGCAATTTTATGTGGTCCTGTGTAATTTTTCTTAAAACTTTCAAAATTAAAATAAAAGGGGCGAACGCATAAAAGTAAAACTTACTTCGAGCGAGAACGCATCAACTGCGTGCGCGAGAGGATCCGGATGCCAAAAGACAAAACAATGAAACTTCTTGTTAATTGAAGAAGCAAACAAGTCAATATCAAAACGACCAAAGAAGGAATTAATTCGGTCAAAGTATTGCCCGACCAGTTCTCACTCTTTCTTCTGACACAACGTGAGATTCCGCGTCCGCTTCGATATTCTGAGCGGAAAGAATATATGAAGCGTGAAAAACAGATCTCGCACCTCGCACCAGCACCATATTTCACGGGCCACTCCCGATAAGACTGGAAATTTAACTGAGCCGATTCGGTTAACATAAGAAACTGCTAACTAAAATTATCTACTCTTAAAAGAATATTAGATCTTGTTAAGTGGAATGCAAAACATCGCAAAGCATGGAATATAGCTAATAGTTTGAAATAGTTGATGTGTTTATCTTCTGATGACCAAAAACGATGGGTCCGAGCTTCGTCACATGCAGCTCCCCATTCTGACAAGAAGGCGTTTGAGAAGATCTCGAGATCAAAAAGGTTTAATCTAATAAAATTACGCTGCGAAATGTGGAAAATACAGTTTTCCACCATAGAAAGTCTTTCCTGAGTGAATCTGGGAGAGACATCAAACATCAAAATTCTTGTTTGCGGTCTCAAGGGCAAGAAACTTTTTTCTTTTTAAAATTTTGGTATGCTTACCGTATTGTACAGCCAATCGAGATCAAAGAGCCGATATAACTTGCAAAACTGCGAATTGTGCAGCAATTCTGGGTTAACATGATGAGAATCCTGTGGAGAAGAATCTCTCGTCTATCCTGCGAGAGAGAGAGATCGAAAAATATTCGGTATCAAAAATAAAGCCTAAAAAGCGACAAGATTTAGCTCGTGCTAGAAGTGAGCACGCTCTTACGTCTGTTAATGATAAAATCCAGAGAGGTTAGAAGGGTCGTAATGTCGTTGTCGTAATGACATTCTTCACACATTGATCATGTATGGGTGCTATAATAAGAAGAAAATCATCCAGATATACCACTGAGAAAAAACCTCTGCTTCTCAAGGAATATAACACTTCAAAATTTTTGTAAAAATATAGAGAGCTGATGCCAATCCAAAAGGCAAGACCCTGAACTGAAAAAATTGGTTGTCAAAGCAAAAACGCAAAAACTTCCTATCGTCTATATGAATAGACAGAAGGAAATAAGCGTCCTCCAAATTAATAGAGGCAAAAAAATCGTTCGAAGTAAGAAAACGTATAGCTGTTTTCTAGTCTTCCAGCTTGAAATGCGGAGCGATGATAAACTGGTTAAGACGCTTTAGGCTTTAGGTTAGGTTAGGTTTGGAATAAATCGCCAATTACCCGATGATTTCCGAATGACAAAAAACGAAGATAGGATTAGGTATTGATCTGCGCGATTGAATACCTTCTCAATCGCACCTTTATTGAGAAGCCGGGATGTTTCCTGGAAACAAATCTGTTTTTCGCAATTAGATAGAGCGACAGTAAGTTCATGGACCTGAGGAGGCGGATGATGTCGAAAAGGCAGCCTATAGCCAGCGATGGTTTGTAAAATCATCGAGTCGGAGGTAATGTTCTTCCATTGAGGAAGGAAGAGAGATATCTGCCGGCAATAATTATCTTCTCCTTGACTAGCGTCCTGGACTGGGACCTGGAACGATATGGTCGACTGAGGGTCGCCGCCCCTGTTTTTCGTGTCGCCGATTTCGAGTATCTCACAGGGGCGCGGGCGTTTCCCGAAGCAACTGATGCCACCTGAAGGTTGCTTCATTGGCTGTACTCTTCGAGAAATCGCCACCGGTGTCTTAATGATATCTTTGAAAGATTTTTTTATAGATGCTGCTTTCTTCATTTGCTCGCCAAAAAACGAGTCATAAAGAAAATCGTCGACTGGAATCGCATCCGCGATGTTCTTAGCAATCAAGTTGAGAGCCGGAGTAATTTGTGCCCTCCTAGTTAAAGAGAAGCGATAAAATAGATCGACTAGGATCCGCGCTCTCTCGTTGATCTTAGCTACAGCAAGGCGAGCCTCAGCACTTAAAGAGTTTTGTGTGATCGGCCGAATAAAATCGGAGATGATCTCACCTAGGGCGCATAGAGCCATGCCGACTTGCTCTTGATTCTTTCCGCTATAGAATAAAAGTCCCAATTACCGCCATATAAAATATAATTTTTTTTTTAATTGCATATTTTGAGCTGAAATTTACATAAACACTTACTATTTTTTAAATTTCATATTACTTATTGTTACTTCTTTAGTTATTAAACTTAAACTTTACAAAATGATAAAGATTTAGATTGCATATGAAATTAATGAAAAACAAAAGCAATGTAAATGTCCCAATTACCAATATCTCAAAAAGCTACTTGTACCGTGACCCAAATACCGACATGACGTTTAACACATCGAGAATTTGTAGATTAGAGTGCTTTATTTTGTGCACTATAGGTATCGGTAATCGGGACAGGCCACCTCAATTTTGACTTAATCACTGAACCTCAATACAGACATGTAATACAGACATGTGTTCAAAAACATGTACCAATTATATATTATCCTATTAGTTACAACATATGTAATATGAATTAAATTAATCGGAGATGATGGAAATGGGCGTTAGTGTGATTCCGTAACTTTTACCATATTGAAAATGCGAGCCATCTTACGGGAGTTATTCGACAAAAAATTTCTTGTCGATTGGTGAAATCCGAGAGAGAAAGACTAAGGATAGACAGAGAAAGTAGACAATGTCGCGTGACAATCGCGTTTTTGACAGTTTATAATTGTAAGGTTAAGAAGGTACTGGAGTGAGATCCGAAGTCCGCATTGGGGGATTTCTGCCCAGAAAATGGCGCCCTCAAAGATTGAGTTAGTCCGTCCTTCTTTTAAAGTGAGACGGGCTAATCGCTCTGTCTATTGCGTTATCGGTCTTTCGTCGTACAGCTCGAGTCGGCCAGCACCGAGAGTACTAAAATGATAGGGATACGCACACAAACGAGAACCGCCGTCCGTGCGCGTGTGGATACACACACGGAAAAGTGCAGACATACTATGTTCCGTCTCCTTTCCACTAATTTTAAGCCGCGCTATAAAACGAGACACGAGGCAAGTTCACGTAGCGCGCTTGTTGCGTGTGACAGCGTGAAGTGGGTTTTCAAGATTTTAGTCTTGGAAAAAGTACATATATTATTGATAATAATAAAACCTCAATAATAATACTTCAACATGCATTAGATATTAATTATTAATATTATTATTATTAATTATATGTAATTAATGATAAATTAAGTTTTTAAAATATTAAAAACATATAACATAAAGGATATTATTAGTGTTAATTTTTATATATTTTTATATATTTTATATATTTATTTTTATTCTGTAAATTACGAAAAACCTACATTTTTTAAAATGTATAATCTTAAAGTATTTAATTGATATATCATATAAATATAATATATTATATATCATATTGATATATCATATAAATATAATAATTCCGAGAAAAAAAATCGAAACATATGATCATATAAGATTACTTATATAAGTAATCAAATTGTGCCAAATTTTGAATCTGAATTTATGTGATCATGTAAAATCAGATCCGAAATTTGACGCGATCTGATCACTTTTTAAGAGGCACGGTAGTGCTTCGCCCCAAGTTCACGCGCAACGAAGTGGCGCTCGAACTGCGCGAGCACACCGTGCCTCTTGATACGCGAGATTCATGCAATTTAAAAGCGGGAAGATTTTCTCAGGGCAATATTTAAGTAACGACTGAACGGATTATTTTTGTTTTGTTCGTAATCGATTCAGAATAAAACATTTCAAACAAAGTGTTATCACGTTTGTTTTTATTTGTATCTTCTGATCGGATAAATCGGACGATAAAGTTTTTAAAGTGAAAAATTCACGTTTTTATCGTCATGTGCAGGTTCGTGTGCGTTCCAATAGATAGAAAGACATAATATTTATTATATGAATCAATTACGTAGGATTATATGCATTTAAAATGTGATATTTGTCCTATCATATTTAAAAAAATAAAAGTATATATAAAGATGTGAACTAATGTATATATATATCCGTTTTACTTTAAATAAAGAACAGATAAATTAAACAAGAGACAATTGAAAGAGAGATAAGTGCATTTCTTCTCTCTCTCTCTTTTTCTCTCTCTCTCTCTCTCTCTCTCTCTCTCTCTCTCTCTCTGTGTGTGTGTGTGTGTGTGTGTGTGTGTGCGCGCGCGCGCGCACAACACAAGCAAACAAACACAGGCACACAAACAAACAAGCCTAGAAGCCTGCATAAGTGTGCGTGCACGCTTATGATACCTAGTAAACAAATTGTTATAATTTGCAGACTGACTATAAATTCGAGCAGAGCAATGTAATAGGAGACATCTATTAGGCGAATTTACGTTTTCTCAAGAAGTCTGTTTAAATAATAATCAGTTTTAACAACGACAGATTTTGAACAGATTTGTCTTTGTAGTTCTAAAATTTACTAGGTTCGGTACCTTTATGTTATAAAAGATGTCTCTGACAGTATAAATTTAAAAAGTAGTCAGTAAACGCTTGTAAATGTTCATTCTTTAACATATACTATTACGCGTTAATGAAAACATTCTGAGACAACAGATAAAGCAATATAACATAATAAAACTTTGTGTTACAAGAGATACCTCTGACAAGAAATTTAGAACATAACCAGCACGTTGATTGTAAATGCTTTAGTAGTCCACTAACACAGGTTTATAAAAACGCATCTGGAAAAAAAGATAAAGCAAAGTTCTATTACAAAAAGAGGTCTCTGACACAAAAAGTTTGACCATAACCAGTACACGTTCATTGTAATTATTCATATTATGTTGTATGTTGCTTCTCGTGAAATATGATAGTATAAGGACACGGCCAATTCGAGAATAAACCTGATGTTCGGGTTAAAAAACTTCTTAAA
>QVOB01026982.1:0-14164 GCA_014839585.1 Pseudomyrmex concolor | reverse complement strand
GTGCGTGATTAAATATAAAGTTACTATAAAAGATAATCGATTATCGTTCGCATTGAACTCGGGAGTAATTTTTGTACAACAAAACGCGCGGGAGAGATTGTTGAAGTGATATTAGAGATTAGTTGTGGTTGAGAGAAAAAAAGTAATAATTATAATTTAGATACCTCGAGATGCGTCCAGACGGCGCAATGGCGGCACTGGATAGCATCTCGTGCAACAGATGCTGAATTCTCGATGCCTGGCGTGGCATGGTAGATAAATCGACATATTTATGGTTTCGTTGTATAATTCTCTGCGCGGATCTGTTTGTCATTAATGTTGTTGCATTTACTTGCAATATTATATATATATATATATATATATACGATTATCATTGCATTTAGTTAAATTAATTTGTCATCGAATAAATCAAAATAAGAACATAAATTACACTCGATGACGTAAGGATTTTTTGTTGAATATAAAAAATTAGTTTGGTGCACGCGCAATGTGTTTTTTTTTTTTTTAAAAAAACACGAAGTACAGCAAAGATGTGTAGTACGACATAGACATTGTTTTTAATTTTCGCGCTCTACAAGATAAAAAACGCGCGGACTAGATAACAAACTATTCACGACTGTTGCTCATGACTATCGCCGCTTGCACCAGATGCGGCGGTAAAAATGTCACACCGTGCATTAAAATGTTTAATATTTCCGATATTGTAATAATCGTTAAAACCGATAACTTGCGCGTGGAAGCGATTCGCGATTTATCGATACGACCGCATCGTGCTTCTTTGAGAAATGCATCGAGCTGTTGTGTGCCCCGGAACCATCGCGAATCCCCGAAACGACGCGATTGTGAACAGTCACAAAAATTTTATATCGAATTTTATACGCCATTTGCGCTGCATTTACATGCCAGCGATGAGCTGTGTCTGTTCATTTTTATATATCATTATTCGCGGTGACGCACGACGATTTATGATTGACCGAATGAGCGCTCCAATCTATTTAAATATATTTCTCAGATAACGCTAAAAACAAAAAAAAAAAAAAAAAACGATTTCAGATGTCTTTTAGACGAGTTGTCATCCGGATAGGATTTTGATAATAATTTATCAATAGATTAAAATTAAATTAATGAGAAATTTGACGATTAATGAGAAATTTGAGAATTGTGTGAAATGTTTTATCTGGCATAATAGTAACTTGTAGTAGATATCTCGTATCACTACTAAGACCACTAACTACTAAGATCACTACTAATTATTCGCATTTACGCATCGAATCGAAAATATTACTTTATCGGCATCTCTCTACAGAATAATTAACAGTAATGAGTGAAATTAATTGATAGCCGGCCGGCGGCTAACATCGAATCGCTCTTACAGTTACAAGGATCGTACGACATTGCTGATAGGTTGTTAATCACCGCCGCCTTTAATTCACCGCGGTTTTGTCACGCAAACCGCAACGCTGTGAAGCAAAAAGTTTGTAGAATGTACACAATATAATGTACAATATATATATGTATATACAATTACGAGAAAAATACATAAAAAAAAAAAAAAAACACCCAAATTCACGCATCACAAGATTAATATCGACTCGATGAAAATTTATAAACGCGCGAGCGAAGGTTACCATTTCCGCGCGCATGAGCCACCGCTCGTGGAATACACAATTATTATTGTAAAGTAACGTTAATGCGCGGAAATGTCAGATAAGAAGCGCCCGTATGTATAAATGCATTATGCTACACTATCGCGATGAATAACATCCTTGATAAGCGCGGAAAAACGGTTATTCTTATCAAACTATATTCCCGTAATTATAAAGAAAAAAAAAATGATTGCGATAGTAGATTCGCCGAAATCGCGTTTCCCGCGATTATGCTAACTGTCGGCATATATAAGGCAATTAATGTTAATTATTTATACGATCACGAGTGGCAGACTCTCGATACGGTATTTGGAAATTTATCGTCCGTAGCTTTCGTTAAAATTCGACCTCGTGATTACGCCCTCTGTCTTTTGTCTTTCGAAAAATAATAACGCTGTAAAAATACGCAGTTCTTTATACGTTGCTATTCCTTGCATTGTAAAGAACAAGCGCTTTTGTTCAAAAATATTGTAATTATGGTATTTTTGAATTGAAAACAAATTAATTAATTCGAATAAAATGAGTTAATTAATTTTACTCTTGAAAACTATAAGAGTTCTCATTTTTGTCCAGAAAGCGTTTGACTCTCGAAGGCTGTATTAATGTAATTATCGTTTAAAAGTTTTCTTATCATTTTAAAAATCGAAGAGTGTTTTTTACTCACGAGTTATCAGTCGGCGCTCGACATCCTCGTCCTGTTCTGGCAATTTGTTCTGTCAAAAGCTTGATTCCCGTCAGCGCTCGACGACATGAGACGCGTAAGCGTAATTATACAGTTTCTTCTCCTCGTGTCTAATTGTTAGTGGCGCACGATTCCGTGCCACTTTTCACTTTTCCCTTCTCTTTCACGCTTTTGCTAATGAAAGGATTCAGATTTCTTTTCACAGAGAAAACGGAATTAAACGATCGAACTCGCGAGCAGTCGATTATTATGATCTCGCACGAAAATTTGAACGCGTCTGTCGTTGTGAGATATTTTATTAAGAAAAACCATCTTTTTTTCTCTCTCTTTCAATAAGATTATTTTTATATTACTGGAATTTACTTGCAACACATTTCCAAGTCAAGAAATTCAGTTTAGTCAAAACGGCGCGAAAAATGTCCATATTTTAAAAGATCTTTCGCGGAAAATCTTGCAGCGTTTAATTACGCGATATAATTAACAGTTAAACATGGGAATTTTGGCTTTTACGGGCGTCGGATAATGTGATGAATTCAGACAGAGAAAGAAAACGTCACGAGATCTTAATTTAAACTAACGAATTAGAGATTTTCTAAGAATTTTATATTCTGTCATGTATTTGTCTTTCTTCAAGATAACGATTCAGATCTATCGAAACTTTACGTATTTGTACAAACAGTCACACCGATCATTATTTCTCGAGAGGTCAAAATATTTATACACTTCATCCACTATTAGTCTTTTTTACAATTTTTAAAATGTCTCTGTGTCATTTCGTTTGACAGCGCACTGTCAATTTCGCGAAACATGCTTCACTCTCCACTGAACACGCTTGTCACAGACGCTTGTTCTAAAATGAGTCCAAATCAATATCGTCGTATATCAAGTTCGATTCATCGTCACAATCGTCGTTCTCGCGACAGAGACCGCGGCAAATTGGCGAATCCACACTCGCGTTAGTTGTTTGTGTACACGAGGTGACACAGGACTGCCTCCAAGACGTGGTGCAGCCGGTGACTGCGTCTCTGAAACTGTCCACAGTAGTTTAAACCGCGGGGAGAAGCCGCGCGCGGGAAGCAGCGGGTTCGACGGGACTCGCGTAGGATCGCGTAGGATCGGCGCAGCTTGCCAAGAAGGGATGGGATAGCGAATTGACCGAGGGGTAAGGAACCGACAAAGCAGAGTCTGAGGAGGGACGGAGGGACCTCGAGTTCATCGGCGACTCGATACTAGGCGGTTCTTCGGGTTCGATCGCGCCGGCTTTCAGGGGCGGAGCAAACAACGCCTACGTGTAGAAGACCGGGACCCTCGATGTCCGAGAGGGCGGCGACCACGCGAATATATCCACCCGGGATCGATTTTCATAAAGTCTTTTCTCAACCCGCCATTTCCTTCTCCCCGCCGCGACCGCGCGTCCGCGTGTCCGCTTCGTCTTTGGCTCGACTCTTTATTACTGTTTCTTTCTTCCTCTTCCGACGGTCCGCGTTGGCGTCTCCCTTCCACCTTGTCGTGCCTATAATGTCCGACCAGATCGGGCCTGGATAAGAAGGCGCGCCGGGTCGTTCCTCACGGATATCTTCGGGGTAGACGCACCGCCTTGTGTGTCTGACTTATGGACTACTTCGATGTATGTATACCACCACGTTTCTTCGAGAGAGCCTTTTTGGAGCTCGTTCGAACGAGCTTTTTTTCCGGGCGGCACGCTCCGTTGTGCACTTTTATAATTTGATATCAGTTTTTTTTTTTCTGTTGATTACGGAATATTCTTTTTATCACGCAGTTACTGCAATTAATGTTATTGATACACATTGTCTCGATTTATGTTCGAGAATCTTGACAGTAGATTTTACACATTTCTGTCTCGTTTTCTTCCAGAGAAAAGACATTTTATTTATTTTTCCCTAAAAACGGATATTCCAAAAAATCTGCATATCAAAATTTCGCATGACGTGAATACGCAGCGAGAAACTGATCGTTGATGCTTGGAATTCGAGGCGAGAAATGCGATCGTTATACTTTACTCCGTTAATTGGAAACTCGAGGTTAATTGCCGGCTGATTAGGACGTGATTATTGTCCGCGTTTATCGTCGTTACTTATAATAAATCAGTTCCCTGCGCGGCAGATAATGAACGCGAGCGTGGACTTTACGGAACGTTGCGATCCTTGGGTAACCGTCAATGTGCAACTGTAGCGCCGGCACTCTTCGGGGTATCTACTACTTAGCAGCGGATGTTAATTAAAAAAAATCTCATATATGTATCCGCATCTCTTCTTCTTCTCTCTCGATCAATCGAAGATAATCGTCGAATGCTGAGATGGTTGCAGAGAGATGTTATAGATAATTGCAGAATGACTAGGAGATTTATTTATTACAGAAGTTTACAAGTACACAAGCTCTTGTGTCTTTTTTTTTTATTTTTTGTATAAAATGTTTGAATAACTTAAAGATAATAATTTGAAGCTTTCGAAGCAACAATCTTGAATAAATTTTATCAAACAAACTTAATGACTGAACTGAACTTTAATAAAATACATTAATGAACAAAAGAGATTAATGGTACAAGTAATTTAGACAATTGATTTTGCGATAGGAAGATTTACTTCAATTGCGAGCCGATTATTCGCGTTTATATCGTTACAATATAATAAACGTTAAACATTTCTCAGTACACGCACTTGGTTGTGTGATAAACAAGGAGGACATGGCGCGTAACTCATCGCGATTTACAGTCGTTACATTACGTGTGCAATACTCATTTCTTTTACGCTATGTGAATTACAAATCGCGATTGTATAATCTGCAATATGCAATTCACTGAAAGCGCGCTCGCATATTCAAACAAACATTATTATCCATCTTATGGCTATGGAGAACTGCGGGTTTCGCAATAAAGTTTCAAATTCCCTTTCGTTATTACGTATATGGTATTCCATCGTAAATCGCTGCTTGCGATGTCAAACAATCAACTAATAAACGCGTGTGGACTTGGCTTTTAAAATCGAATGTTAATTTTTCAATAAGTACGAGGTTATAAAGTTTTAAATAATACATTGTTTTTTAATATTGTGTTTTAGAATCTTTAATTATTGGCACTTATATGCACATAAAAGTTTTTTCATCTACTTTTGTTGCTATTTGATATTAACTATCTCTTTTTGTGAGAAAAAACACGTGCAATATTGTTGCGTGTTGCACACTGTAAAAACAAATAAAAGAGAGAGAGAGAGAGAGGGGGGGAGCAAATGCGATGAAACAAATGAAACTGCTTCGAAATATCTTGTCGCGCATTAACTGTGCGATTGGAAATTCGAAAAGCGTAATCACGTCATTATCGTAGGTGAATTTCATCGAGAGCTGCTCCCGGGATGAGCAAAACGAGAATGCATTACAAGAGAGAGAAAGAGATTGCTTCTCCATCTTCGCGCTATCGTCGCTCGCATTAATCACAACTGCCGCGTGCGCCGGTAGGCTCTTTATGCAATTACGGTGACCACCACGCAAGCGGCGCATAAAAGCACGAGTGCTATAGATAATTGTCACTCCAATTAAGAACGCATCACAAAACTTTACGTACACGTGAATTCGACGCGAGGTACTATTATTGCGTCAGCAGATCGCATAACTCACACAGTAAAAATACCGAATAAATATCTGAAATATCGAGAAATATCTCGAGAGATAAGTATCAGGAAAATATTTTTCTTGCAATAGCGACGACAATTGCTATTGTGATAACATACATATTCTACTTTTCACGTTATCTACGAAAAGCAACCGTAGCAAAAGAGGAATCCGATCGCGGAAGAGCCGGGAAGCAACGAGATACAAACAAGCCCCTCGATATTTGTCGTAAAATCGGAAGCTTCATACGTTGAAGAAAGCATCATATGATCGTTTCTTTGTGTTTTCCCTCTTTTTTATTGTTTACTTCCACTTTTCTTTTCCGATTTTTTTTCTTTTTTGCTTGGAGAAGAGAAGAGTGAGAAAGTGAGTTGTTTCTTTTGGAGAACGGTGCGTTATCTGAAGGAAGAGACGCGACTCTCGGCATCACAGGTGTGTCCCTCCTCTCTAGATAGGTAAACAAATATCTTAAAAAGGTCAGTCAAATAGTGATCCTACAGGCTAAATCCATCCATTGGTCTTGGGTTCACCAGGTCTCGACTAATCTATCGTTTAACGGTTTGAATGGTCTCTGGTAGATTTTTATTGTGTGTGATGCGAGTATACATCTTTCAGTGTGTACGAAAGAATGCAAGTAATCTGCAGTAGCCCTCCATTCTACGGGAGATCTAAAACAGATCTCTGTTTTCCGATTTTTCTCAGATGAATTCCTGAAACTCTTTTCAAAAGAAAACACATTACTCAAGCGCAAATGTGCAAGATAAATATTTGACATTTGACGCCTTCGCGGTGCGTTGTAATAGAATTTCTGAATGATTTTTTACAAAAACCATTGATATTTAAAAACCATTTATGACATCAAACCTTTGATGTCATTGTTTGTCACTGATGCATTTCATTCTTAACTCTTCAAATTCTCATGACAAGCATGTATAAACATCACATATCAAGATTTAAACTTTGATTTATTATTTTTTTCAATTACTTCGGAATTTTGATAAGATAACTTTAAAAAAGATGAACGAGAAAAGATACTGAAAAGTGTCAGTAATAAGTCAGTATCTAAAGTACTTTACTCAACAAATAATCTTTTCACAGAAATTTATTTGTTTAAGTTAAAGATATGACTGAACTTTCGAAAAACCTCCGATTTAACGATAAATATGTAGGTAGTTTACCTTAGAAAGTAAGATTTCCAAATGGATTTTTCCCGCAAACCTTCCTTTCGCCCCCAGCTCTTCTGAAAAATAAAAGCTTTTTTGCTAATTATTCTGGAAAATTTTCATTGTACAGAAAAAATTTATAAACAAAAAATAAAGATCATAAAAAGCTCTACAAAAAAGTTCCTATACATGTTTTATATAATATTCCTATACATGTTTTATATAAATCGAAAACTTTATTTTTATATTTATAAAATAAATTTATATTTATATTTATATTTATAAAATAAATAAATTAAATTTTCTTTGTAACAAAATACTTTTTAATACAAATAAGTTGTATTATTCTTCTTTTCTAATTTTTTGTTTTGAAATTCTCTATTAAAAATCGCGATCACAGTCCGGATCTAATCGATGCTTCTCACTGAGAAATATATTTTCGCACGATCGCGGAGTAAATGGTCTTCTCGTGACGTCGGAACAAGGACTAATGGAGCTGTTCTCCTCTGTCGTCTTCTAGATTTTTAGTTTATCTCAACATGATCTCGGCTACCAATTGTCGCGGCGATACGATCTATACCTCATCCTCTCTCCGAATGCGATCCCGCGCGCAGCTTCTCGTGATCTCCGTCGAAAAAAAAAGACTGCCACAAGAGCGTGTCGTCGAGCCCTTTTATTCTCGTAGCACGAGTCCCGCGTGCAACTCTTCGTCTTGCTCTTGACCACGATCTGCCGTCTGTCCTAAGACACGTATCCACTTCTTCAAATTGACAACAAGTCCATCCGCATTAACCCGCGACGGTACGCGCGAGAATTTTAAAATCTTAGAGGAAACAAGATGAAACACGATAACGCGGTGTAAAAAGGATTCGACATGAATTTGATTGAACATTAACATCTAATGGAAAGAAGCACACACAATTCTCAGTTATTTTTACGACGATTGTTTCTCGCACTTTATTATCAACACCTATCTTGTTCTCTTGGACAATCGTTCGTAAAACGTCGCGTTTACAAATCGCAAAAACGCACTATTCTTAATAAATTGACTATACGCGCAATCTTTCTCCGAGGCGATGAAAATACCTCGACAAATATTAGTTAAAGAATTCTCTCGCGCGGTATTGCCGCTTGCGATACAACAAGCCGTACAGACGCAATCGTCATCGCGAAAACGCGTCCTCGCGAGCGAATCGAACCTTCACTCGTAAAACCTTTATCAGACCGTAAATTTGACGTTCGACTACCGAATTATTTATTTATATCGCATCGCGGCGCGCGATATAAATATTCTCACGATCGATCCGATCGAATATCATCGGCGCCGCTCCGCAACATTCCGCTTAATTAACGACGCGAGACTTCTTCGCGAGAGAAACAAGTGATCATAAATGCAATTAATTTCCTAAGAGACTTCGACGGAGTCATTATACGAGAATGTGCGAGAGAATATTTTGCCGATTTTATGAGGTACGTTATGAACCCGCGCTTATGCGTAATTGCTCGTATTTATTCTATCTTATGCTCTCCGTGCGTGACGAAGTTTCCGACCAATTCGAAGGATTGTATTTATGCAACGTTTCTTTGCGCGTTTTCTATAAAAGAATATTTTGCTGCGGAGAATTTGTTTTTTTTTTCGCAACTGCCTTTAAACATCAACAGTATTCTTTTGGTGAAACAAAAGAAAAAATATTGGATATGTTTTCTTGGCAAGGTTTTCGTGAGTCGTTTCTTTCTCACAATAACCCAGCGGCGTTCTGTCGCGTCTTCCCAGAGAAGAGATTCCTGTCTCGCGCGCAGACCCGCGCGTGCGATATAAAATTCATAAAATATCACTAATTTATATCCCGGGCGGAATGCGCGCAGAAGCGTCAGAACGTTGGTTCCATCATGGCGGCACCATAAACGGAGCGATCAGGTATGTACTGCGAGAGACGCAGGCCGGGGTGTCCCGGAGAGAGAAACGTTCGACTTTTCTCTCTTTTTCTCTCTCTCGTGGTGAACGAGAGGAGAGTGAGGAGAGGAAAGAGGTAGAAGACGCGGGAAGGGCGAGAGTGCACTTTCCGTGCACTCACACCCCTTCGACCATTCGTCGTCCATTAGCGGCCTCGTCGTGGAATGCAATTCTCCCGACGGAAGGCGAGAGGGAAGAGGCAAATGGCGGGAGGAAGCGGGGAGAAGAGAGGATAAAGTGTCGGAGTGTTGAGGAGCTGGAGGAGCGCACGCGGAAGGAGGGATAAATAGGTGGACGGGGTATCCGGAGAGAAAAGAGAGGAGATAGGAAAAGGAGGGTTGATAGGAAATGTTCCGACGAAAAGGGTTGTATGAAGCGAGAAAAGAGGATGTATGCGTGGAATCTAGAACCTTTACATGAGCGAATAGATTGTGCAATAAACCAAGATGTATCAAATGCGAGAAATAAAGAAGGGAACAAAGGAAATATAAAAAACAATGTTGTGTGCGGGTAAAATGAAAGGAGTGAGCTACACAACTGGAAGAAGTGAAAGACGAATGTTCACAAACATATCGAAAAAGAATTTGATACAGTACAGAAATTTTTACATAAATAATCCTGATCTCTAATTTCGAGGGAGTCGAACGTATAGGAATAGAAGAAGAGGCAGAATCTCGCAGGAAAGGTGAACTGTCCTCTCGAAGCGAGAAGAGGTGGACTCGGGAGGAGACAGTCGCTACAGTCTCCTCCCGCGTCGAAGGAGTTCCGCGACGGGACCAAAATTATCTTCGTCGACGAGCGCGCGGGCAACTGCTCTTCCAGGAAAAGACCGATCCTTGTGTTGGTCGTTCCGTGGCACGCATTAGCGTCGTCGTCCGGCCGGTTTTTGTTTTTCCAGGTTTTATTCCCGTCCGATTCCCTTTCCTCTTCCCCTCGTCTTCCTTTTTTTTCACCCTTTCATCTCTTCTTCATCGTTTCTCTTCTCCGCATTCTCTCGCTCTCTCTCTCTCTCTTTCTCTTCTCATCATTCGGTCGCCACAAGCCACCGGATTGTCGGCGCCAATTAAGTCTCGCGTGTCTTTGACTCTTCTTCGTTTCAAAACCGACAGCATTGTATTGCTTCACGGTAGCTCGACCGAGAATTTTTCGGCAAACTAGTCTTCGAGATTAGGCGAAGCCGTTTAATGCGTTTATTGTTGCCTGGGCAAAGTCACAAATCGTCGAATCTTACAATAATTTCGGCCTTTTTGAGTGTGTCTGAATTCTTGTATTATTGCATACAACAGAGATAGAAAAGATTTGTTGTAAGCTTTTTTTTTCAGTTTCTTTTATAAATTCAATTTTTAAATTTTTTTCACAGAATTTGAACACAAAGTTACGTAGATATATTACCACGTTAACTCTTGTGTAAATTTCTAATATTTTTATATATTTTTATCCAAATTAACAAAATATAGTTCTAGTTGCGAATATTATATTATATGTAGGCAGACGCTTTACCTATTACAATCGATTAGAAACATTTGCGCTCTAACAGCTGGTTTTCCTATTATATAACACAGACGTACGTTAATTACAGCTAATCGAGGATTGGACGAAAGCGTCGTAATGCTGTATTATCTCGTGTTGGAACGTTGGGATAAATTATGGCCGGTGCAGTTCACCGTTAAGTGAAAGATAGGCGTGGCGCCGATCAGAAAATTGAAGGGTGCAGCTTGGATCAGGGGTGGTCGTTCTTTCTTTTCTGCATTCTTCACTTCTGTCGTTTATTGCGTCACTTCGAGATCTTGAAAAATTCCCGCAATGTGCCGGCACATATCATCAATTATTATATTTGTGCGATACATATATTTTTATTACAGTAAGATAATTTAACGAAATAATATTCAAAAATTGCGTATAAGTTTATGATAAAATCGTTTCTTGAAAATATGTTTGAAAATCAAACTGTGAATACTGTAATTCAAATTACACGTACTCGCAATCATATTCTCACGTGACCCGTTTGATTTAATTCTTAAAAATATATTTCAAGAACTTGCTGGTTTTTTTTATATAAAAACTGTTTTTTATAAAAACTCTAATTTTTGTATAAATAAATTGACGATTTTCGCGTGTGTACGTATAATTACGCGCCTCTGATGTCGGATCTTTCACTGCTGCACAGGTCGACTGCAAAATGACAAATCAACATGCATTAAGCATTGCTATAATTTACATATCGACAGCCGTGTTCCATACGTGATAGCAAATAAAAATCATCAACTGCGCCTTTGCACACGTAATGGATCCTACGCAGTGTTCTATATTACGTGCATGTGTTTGCGTGTGTAACAAATGTTTTAATGTCAGACGCAAAATTCCACAATATTCATATAACAATTCATTGTTTGATAAATGAGCGTGTGTGATAAATTTTGTTATTTGTAATTATTTATCTAAAGACATTGTCTTTTTATATTATTTAGCCGGTCTCAATCGAAGTGCGATAAATCAAAGGCGCGTTTTCGCGGCAATTGCACTCAGAGCTCTCATTTCATCTCGATTCTCGGGACTTTCGCGAATCCTTTCTGGAATTACCGGGGTGTCTTTTTCTCCAATCTAATCGTCAACAACGTCGACGTTCCTCTTCTCGCTTCCTGGAAACCGGGTCGCGCGCGCATGTGGCGATCGCGACTACATGATGCCGTGGGGGAACGTGGGTGCATCAGGATCGACCGTAGGTCCTGGTAATAGCTCTGTGGGCGAACGAGTCGCCGTATGTCGAAAAAGAAAGAAAGCTCGGCGAGCGCGACGCAATCCCGGATTCCGAGTGACAGAGATGGAGATGACGCCGAGGGGACGCGCCTCGTACGGAAAATAAAGCGCGAAACATAAAACCATGCGAAAAAGAGGCGAGGTTTCAAAGTGGCCGACTGTTTTGAGATGCACTCTACGACGAGAGCCGGATAGTGGCAAATGAACGTGACCCACGAAAACGTCTTAGCAACAACATTTGAAAAATTATACGCGTTTTTACATTTTTTTTATTTTCTTTAAACACACGCGTGAATGTAGCAAAGATGAAAAAATCATCGCAACGTCGAAGCGATGCTTTTCGCTTACCGGTGTGTTGCTATATTTCGCGAAATCGCGAGTCCGTCTCGCGTGCGCGATCGCGTCTTTGTCATCACTTTGTTATCGCGGGTGCGCGTATTATTATCAGTCGCGTTCGGACGTGCGAGCGGTCTTATCATACCGCCGTCCGTTTGAGGTTAATAAATGCATCATCAGGTTTATCGAGAAATGCGCGATAATAACAGTTTAATTTGCAAGAAGCGCAACACGAGTGCAACTCTTTACAAACGATAAACATACGCCGAGAGCCGCATTTCGGCGACCACATGGCGCGATTAAACGTTCTCAAACGATCAAACGGCGCAAGTGGCGCAACTTCGATTACAACAAGCCGTTTTTTCTTCGAAGTTGCACTTCTTCTTGCGCGACGAGAAAGGTAATTTTTATTAAATAATGACCCCGAGACTTTCGCTTTTTGATTTATTCGCGGATCAATTATAGCGAGATTAAAAATTCTAATTGCGAACACGCAAATCAATTTTAGAAACTCATAAAAATCGGTTATATTGTAAATGTTATTATATTTAAATTGTGTATTTATATTATGTATAAGTTTAAATCTTGTGTTTAGTTACGTTAGATAAATCCGAGAAAAAAGAAGATGGTAAAGAATGATCAGTTTTAGTCCCATCAGGAAATGAGAAATTCAGGACTGTTAAGAGTTACTTAGAAACCAAATTTATCTTTTCTGAAAAACGATAACATAGTTTGTTAAAAATGAATACTTGTGGATACGATAGAATGTGATAATAATAGAATGTTTGCATTCATTTTTGACAGCTCATTTTTCGGGAAAATGATAAGGACGTTTTGTTTCAAATTTTTAAAAAATGGCCATTTTTATCATTATTCTTTTTTCTTACATTAAACGAAACGTCTGCGAAATACACTTTCAAAAAATACATTTAAAACACATTTAACAGTTTTACTCTTTTTATCTGAAAAGAAATTTTTTTTTCAAGAAACTTTAAACGTTAAATATTATGTAAGAGACAAGAAATTTCTAGCACAACAGTATTTTTTTGTATCGCTCTGGCACATTGAATATATACTTACAATGCAAAAGTTTTGTATAATAACTTTGGTCTAAACAGAGAGATTGTAAATACTGTTTGCAAGTTTGAATTATACGCAGTCCATCTTTGAGTGATTGATAGTTCGTCGTACACACACAATAGTGTCGAGTGTTTATCGCAATTATTCGAGCAATATAATATTATTCAGACTAATTTATCATAGAAGAGATATGTAGTAAGGATTATTCTTGCACGCGTGTACATACATTGTACATACATACATATCGTTTTATTTTATCGAAAAAAAACTGTAAGAGTTGTCAAGTTACAACTGTTTTTACGCATACCAATGTTCTCCATCTCGATAACATCGCGACTCGATGAAATAAATATAAATATCTATGCGTTTCGCACGATAAACTGCTGCATAGCACGAATGTTTGCTGTAATTTTTGCATTACATTAAGCGTTCTCGTTAATATTTGATCTGAAAAAAAAAACATTCGCGATAAAAAACATTGGAAGTCGAAACTCGCGATTTTACCTTTACATTGGTCCGCGCACGAAGAGAAAAGTAGAGATATGTTGTCGCAACCGCATTGTTTTTGCGTATATCTGTTTGGTTGTTTAAACAAAGATCCCTAAAACCTGAAGCACTCATTATATAGGCAGCCATTTCAGCAATGGAGCCGATGCAATGGCGGCATGACATGTGCGTCGAACTTGTCGTTGGATACTTTCATGAATACATATTGTGGAAATTTTTGATAATAACTAAAATAAAGAGCACAATTCTTTTTCGCAAAACTGCAATATAGGCTTCTAGCATCGAAGTTTTAATGGCACTTTAGGAACGAAAATTTTTATTTAAACTTAACCCGGGAGTAGTCGCGTGGGGTGTTTTTTACACCTCAGCGTCGAAAAAATGAAGCTCACGTCACAGTAGTTGTTTTATTCTTTTT
>QVOB01026940.1:0-76098 GCA_014839585.1 Pseudomyrmex concolor | reverse complement strand
ACCCTCCTACTCCCCGATAAGTCCCGATCCTCTCGCGGACGTTCCTCCATCCTCACCCTCTCGGTCTTCTCCCCCTCGCTCGGTAACACGCTTAGCTTCGGGAGACTGGTTCACATCAAGAACATCGGCATGTGGTTTGTTCAGTGTTTGTTATCCAAGAGTCAGCCCTGCCATCAAAGGTAATTGCGCTATAATTTGATCGCAGTTCTCTATAGTATGCATCTATGTTGACATTTTTATACAAAATTGTCGTTAAATTATTTTGCAGCGGAATTGCGAAATCATTTTCGCAGCTTGTGCCAGGATGACACACCCATGGCACGAAGGTCGGCTGCCTCTAAACTAGGTGAATTTGCAAAAGTCGTGGAAGTCGAATATCTTAAATCTGATATAATACCCATGTTTGTTATACTTGCTCAGGATGAACAAGTAAGTGTGTCGAAATCACTAAACAATTATTGTTTTTATTTTAAATATGATAAAATTAACACGAGATTATTTTTAAGGATTCGGTTCGCCTTCTGGCTGTCGAAGCCTGTGTCAGCATTGCAGCGTTGCTGCAACAGGAAGACGTTGAACAATTGGTTATGCCTACGCTTAGGCAGTGCGCTGGCGACCAGTCGTGGCGTGTTCGTTATATGGTGGCCGACAAATTTACGGATGTGTGTAAGATTGTTCGAAACCGATCACGATCAGAGAATATATAATTTAGAATAAGTTTATTGTTTTATTTTTATTACTTACAAAAATATTATCTCTATAAATATTTCTTCCTGCAGCTTCAAAAAGCCGTCGGTCCGGCAATAACGAAATCCGATCTTGTGCCGGCGTTCCAATTGTTATTAAAGGATATCGAAGCCGAAGTGCGAGCCGCGGCTGCTGATAAAGTTCGCGATTTCTGCCAAAACCTGGACCCGATGTATCAAGAATCTATAATAATGAGTAGTATATTACCTTTAGTTAAAGAACTTGTGGCAGATCCCAATCAGCATGTGAAATCCGCTTTGGCGAGTGTGATAATGGGATTGAGTCCTATACTCGGCAAACACAAGTAAGAACATGCGATTTTGATATGCGAAATATAGCGAAATATGCAAACAAATGGATTAACGATTTATGTTCTATATTTTTGCAGCACAATCGAGCATCTGTTACCTCTATTTTTATCTCAGCTTAGAGACGAATGTCCGGAAGTGCGCTTGAATATAATCAGCAATCTCGAGTGTGTCAATGAAGTCATCGGGATACAGCAACTCTCGCAGTCTCTTTTACCTGCCATTGTAGAATTGGCGGAGGACTCGAAATGGCGGGTGCGACTGGCTATTATCGAGTAATTACGATCAATCATTCAATTTAATTTGAATCAATACGACAGAAAATAGAATAGTAAGTTCGTAATAATGATTTATATTTTTTAGATACATGCCGTTATTGGCTGGACAGTTGGGAGTAGAATTCTTCGATGAGAAGTTGAATTCTTTGTGTATGACTTGGTTGGTTGATCATGTTTACGCAATTCGAGAAGCCGCTACATTGAACCTGAAAAAATTGGTAGAGAAATTCGGACCTGACTGGGCACAAAATACAGTGATACCGAAAGTCTTGGCCATGTCTAGGGATCAGAACTATCTTCATAGAATGACGTGCTTGTTCTGCATCAATGTAAGATACGTTATTGCATGTTATAATGTTAAAACTAACAGTATTCAACAGTGATGTAGTTTAAGGCGTCGTCTACAATACAGCCGTAAGAAATCGACCAATCACAATCGATTATTCTTCCATAATTTGTCTGTAATTGGTCAATTTCTTACGACTTACGGCTTACGACTGTATTGTAGACGACGCCTAACATCTATAAAATCTATTTATTTTTGTTCAGGTTTTGGCTGAAGTGTGCGGTCCAGAGATAACAACCAAGGTGATGCTTCCAACTGTACTGACAATGGCCACTGATAACGTTGCAAATGTAAGATTTAACGTTGCGAAAACTCTTCAACGAATTGGACCTCATCTCGAACCTTCAGCAATCCAAACCCAAGTGAAACCTGTTCTTGATAAACTCAACACCGATAGCGACGTAGATGTGAAATATTTTGCTTCGGAAGCGATCGCTGGCATTGCAGGTAAAATATTGCTATTATTACATAAAATACAAATATGTAATAAAGTAATCAGTTTCTTATTTAGTTACATGTGTGGTTGATGATTTTTTTTTCTCACAGGTTGAGCCACGCGGAATGCATTTATTACGTATCCATTAATATTCAACTTAAGACAAAACATTATATGTATACAGACTACATTTCACTTATACGTGTAACATACTTTATTATATAGTAATTAATAAGGACATATATTGTACATTATCACAGGTTATATTACTATTATTGTTTAATAAGAGTTTTTCGGTACATATTTATATGTTAGATTTGATATTCATAAATATAAATGTAACATACGTCGGTATAATAAAGACAACAATGTTTCGTCATTTAAGCTTAATACAAGCCAAGCCTAAGTTTTAATTCGCAATAATAGTAAATAATGAAATTTGCCATTTCTATAAAATAGGAATCAATCAATATTGTTTTTGATGATAACTTCTACTTTATACGGACAATTTTATATAATTTTTATGTATACTATATAATGTATGAAGAACAGGTACAATTTAACACAATTGACACTTTCATATAATCAACCATATAATAGTAATTTTCTATTCAATTTTTTGTTCATTCTTTTTTATTAGAGATGAGCATACTATTATTGCACAATCTTATATGGTGTGAGAAAAGTTAACTCTGCTGAATACTTGCATTGTACTTACGAAGCTTTAGAACACAAAAAAAAACAATACTGCTTTACAATATAAAGTTTATTAGATACAGAATGCTGTTTTTGTTTTGTCCTTCAAGAATTCACTGAACAATTTTGAAATCCTTTTCTTTAGTCACTATTAAGATTTAATAATATCCTTTTTTTTAGTCTCTTTATATCTCATTATAAGTGATATATCAATGACACTTTTTCTCAGAATAACACTGTGATATAGATAACGTTCTAGAATTTCTCGCATAAAAATAATAACTTAGTTACTTGACAAGAAATATTTTTCCATCAATATTTTTTTGCAATATTTTTCTTTCGTAATTTTCCACAAATTGTGTAAACTATGAAATATATTATCTATATATGGCCTTTACACATATAAATGCGTATGAATAAAAATATAACATTTAATATTCTATGAAATAATTTTTCCATATAACTAAGTAATCAACTTCCAATATGTAATTATAATCTATCTTCGTCGCTACAATATTAGTTTTAACTGCATAGTTAATTATTGTTTATTTATTCTTGCAGAAGAATTTCAGGGAAACTGATCTCATTATCAAGTAACATCAACATCTCTGCACATGATACAGGATATGTCAAATCTACGCATAAATTTAATGACAAAAGAATTTAAAACAATTTAAAACAACGACGTATATGTATATATATATTAGTATATTATCTATAGCAAGTTCATATAAATTCAAAGCGACTTATTACAGCATCGCATGTTACAATGTTGCATAGTCGTGAACTTTAAATTATACTTTTTAAGCTGTGTGTAGAGCTAGAAAACGCAAAATCAAAATTAATTTTTCAATTATAAATCTGATAGCAGAAATAAAATAATCTAAAAAAAAAAAACAAAATCTTTAAAATGTATTAATTTCAATTATTCTTTCTTATTATGTTTGATTATTCTTAATCATTTATGTATATGTATATATCTTAACTCATAAATTATATATATAATAATTATTAGTATGCACTAATATAACTATACTATTGTTACTACTCTACTGCAATCGGTTCTATTACTGTTTTCTCACATGAAGCCGCATCAATTTTTGTTAAGTCCAGATATTTATACGACGTGAGTGTAACAGGTTTTTCCAAGGACGCGGCAATATAAAAATTTAAATTCATGATGCATGAACATCCGCATAAATTGGACTGATTTGACTTGTCGAGAATTGACGCAACTTTACGTGAGTAAACATTTATTAATAGAACTGAGAGAATACTACGATAAACATCCTTCTTAAATATTTATCATTAAATAATAGTTAGTAATTGCACCAATGATTATCCTAATGATATGTTTATATATATATATATATATGTTTATATGTATTTGTTTATGTATATATACATATATATATATATACATATACATATGTTTATATATATGGAAAACTTCTTCATTCACAAAATGTTTCTTTGAAGCAAATGATTGTGAAGAAAAATCACTGTGCCACAAATGTAGAACTTCGAAAGAATATCAAATTAATGACAATTTCATGTTGGTGAAATATATTCAAAGTGTTTTTAGACATGTACTTACAAGTATACAAATGAGAAATTTATTATAATGTAATACGAATGCAATTAAGATACGTGTAATTGTTCGCATTTTATGAAAAACTTTTTATGAAATTTTAGACGTGATGTATTTATGCAATGTAAAATACGAGGTCCTATACAAAAAATCGATCTTCGCGAGTTATATACTTATGTAACGACTTAATCAAGACATAAAATATGAATTGTTTGGCAACTTCAATGTAAATTCTTAGTGAAACAGCAGGCGCGGTGTGTTTTCTTTCTGACCGTATTTATTTTCGCGAAGCTCTGTTATCTCACAAAAAAAAGATACATAAAAAAAAAGATACATAAAACTTTGACTTAAAAACATACCGCGCCTTATAATCACTGTCGCGCGCTATATACACATGGGATCGAAAAGAGAATGTACATCTATACATTATATCTACCCTTTCTATCTTGAATTGATCTCAAGCAGGAAGATATATCTGTGTTATATTGCGGCAAGTACAGATTTATATCGTAGCCATGTCCGATTTCGTTAAATCCACGGAAATCGTGTGACTGATCGTCGCGACGTGCGCGCTTCCGCTGCTCTCGCCGCTGTTGGCGATGTTCAACGAAGCGATTTTAGCTCGCTGATACGCCACAATGGTGTTCAGGCTCAGAAATCTGAAACAAGCGAGTAACAAAAGGAATGCCTTTTTTTTTCTTTTTTTTTTTTTTTAATCGTTTGCTTACCTTATACAGACGTACATGATCAGCAGCGCGGTTCCGGCTGCGAACATTCTGATAATCGGCCCTTCCACAAGTTGAATAACTATCCACGCGGCGGCGGAGGACGCGCACATCGTTGTGACAATAGCGATAGTTTGCAAACAATGGCGCGGAGTCAAACTGTTTTGCCAATCCAATCGACTGGCGTGTTCGACGTTGTATTGCGTGTTGCAAACTTTGCAGATAAGGCTGTCAGCATTCACGGAGCTCTGAAGGTCAACAATTAACGCATGAAACAACGGTACAATCGCACAGACGATTAATAAACGTAGCAAAAAATATGGGCGATTGACCTACCTCAACGAGCCAACGACGCAGGCAATCATGATGCACAGCGCTCACATCGCCTCTGCAGTGGCACGGTTGTATCAACGGGCCTGCATCCTGTCGCTCGCTGTCGTAACAAATCCAACAATCTTTACTGTTAATCGATGCCGTATCCGCGGAAAGAAACGCAGTGTCTTGGGACGCATTTTTCTCTTGCAGTTCGATTTCCTTGATGTGCTTTCCCTGATCGAGCCTCTTCAGTATACGTTTCGGGTTTAGAATCCATAATTGCTCCGGACTGATGAACAAAATAACGAAACAGTTGTAGACACGAAATGTATGTTACAAAGAAACTTTATATGTGCGTCTAAAAAATTTTTTTATAAATGTACAACATACCTTATGCAATTCCATAAAACGCACGGAAACCATAATGCCACACCGACTTCGATAACACGAAATACTATGTCATGCCAATTTCTGCTATACAGTGGTACTCTGAAAGATAAATAAAAATTTACTTTCGCAACACTTCAACAAGAATTGTTTTTTCTTTTGCAATCTTCTTACTTTGTTTTCCAAAATTCACTGAGAGTTTCACTAAACAGAAAACCGACTACTATAAACAGCATGAAAGCTTGCGAGAGCAATCCAAATCTCGACTGATGTAACTGAGACGTGTTAACTTGTTGTAAAGGATCGACTGTAGATGCAGATGATGAAGTTGGATCGAATAACTTTGCCGTTGCCTGATCTTCGGCTTGGACTTTCATTTCATCGGCTATACGTTTGTTCGTTGCGATGGAAGTAACTTCGTTCAAAAATCCGCCGCGAACCTGTTAAAGAATATCATCAGAAATTTAAAAATATATACACGACAGACCATATTAAACATGCACATATTTAATGGATATGAATAAAACATACTTTGAAAAATACTTCCACTCCGTATATCAAGAAGAAAATTACCACAATAAATAAGAGCACTGCGTAACAACCGTTGAATATATGCGTATAAAAGCTCTAAAAGATCACAAACACACATTTCGTCAGAAAATTACATTTCGATCAGATAATACCTTCACGTAAAAACTTATACAAGTACGACAAAAAATTATGAAGTTGTCTCAATTATTTTTGCTCTTCTTGCTTACTTGATCTTCTTTTGAGTATGTCTGAGCTGTGATAAATTCTGCGAGCAGGAGGGAATATGTTAGTATGTTGAAGACAACAAAGGCCAGAAAAGACTTTGATAAAAACTGAGGTTTGTCCCATCGAATGTCTCTCAGATGAACCACCTCAGCCCAAAAACAGACAATTAATGATGATCCACTTAAAAGCAGCGGATAATACGCCGATAGTAAACTTCTAGACCATCCTCCTTTGAAAGCGGTCTAAAAAGATACAGAAAATACATCAAAGTATATCTTCAATCAAAATATCTTCGAAGATAACACAACTTTCTTTTACTTACTGGCGATGTGAAATATGCGCCTCTTATAATCGATGCGAGAAACACCACAAAATACAACACCTTTTGAGTGGTGACTCGACACGCTCTCAAAAACGACGGCGCTTTCATTCTCTGCCATTCGGCGACGATGCACATTACCAGTTGTATCAAGCACACAAACGCCAAGAGAAAGAAGATTGTGGAAAAAGCAACATAATAACTTAGATTCGGAATATGGCATTCAGGTCCGTCAAATTGAATCTACAACAGACAGTTTTGATACTATGTTTGGAAGCAAAGCAAAACAAAACAAAAAAAAAAAAAAAACAGACCTAGCCAAAAACAAACAGCCTTACCTCGCACAGGCAAGTTCCGTTATGACATTCTCCATGGCCGGAACAGTTTTCGACTCCACAACTGTTGTTCCAAGCCATCATGCCAAACTTAACAAGTAGAGATAATGGATTTTGCGTGCTTAGAGCGATCACTTGTTCCATGATCGCGAGATGTAGAGCAAATGCTCTAATGTAGTTTTCTGAAAACTGTTTGAAAAAACATGATTGAATCACTTTTTTTCGTTATTTCACATTTGAAAATTTAAAATTGAATCGTTATTCTTGTGCATATATTACGCGTCATTGTATTATTAGTAAAAAAATATATGTGTCGAAAGGTGAGACAAAGACCCACCTAACATTTTTCAAATCGTTAAAAACCAAGCAAGCGACACAGTGTATTCAAATCTCAAATGAGAAACATTACTGTTTGTGAATATGCGAAGGGAGAGACCCTCTCTCCTACGTGTAATAAATCACTTCTGTCACTCAGTTATTGACAAAAGAATCTTACGATAAATCGTGTTTTGTATTTATCGCTCACACGCAAACGGAAGCTAAAAAAAATACCAATAGTATCGAACAGGTAAAAACGCGCTCGTTGTGATAATAATGATATTGATTCGCGTACTCCCAGATATTGCGTATATTTAGATTCGCTCATTAGAGGGGAACTCTGCGAAACGCGATGCACACTGATAACGAGTATAATAATAACCATTGTGCGCGCGTTTATAAACGGCGAGAGAAATCAAGTTTGTTTTTTTTTTATCCGAGGGCAATTAATATTTTCTTATCGCCACACTCACCGTTGGTTCGATCCAATATTGTTGTGAACACGTCGCGAACACAGCACACTCAGTGCAAACTGAGTACAAGCGTACGCGATGACGCCGAGGTGCGAGCGTCCGTCACATCAGTCAGCTGTCCCGCTGTTCTGCGTACTGAGGGAAGCCGTTGCTTGCGACCTTGCGTTGCACGCACACGCATCGACACCGACCTCGATTTACATTAATGACACATACCCGAGTCGCGTTTGTCGCATAGTTCACCCTTTTTTTCACATTATGTACATACTTCGTTCAATTCCGTCGAATCTCCCTCAACGAACCTTCATTCAACGGACCCCATCAGCTCTTCTCCAATCTCAATTAATTTCTGACCACATAATGATGCGTGTATATAAATAAATTGTTGAAATAATCTTTTCTTTCTCTCTTTTTCTTTCTCTCTCGATTATATAACAATAAAGCTCAGCTTCTATCAAATTTGATTTTGTCCAAATCTAACCAATAGCAGAATGATATTTCTCTGGAACATCCTCGAATGTGCGCAGACACAAAAGAGGGCAGCCAATACAACGTCGCCCTTGGAACTCACGAAACATCACTCGTGATTGGCTGTGTCTATCTTGTTATACGAAAATTTAAAAAATTAACACAGACAAAAATAATCTTACAAACATATTTTATGTAAGCAGTGTATTTCCTGCTACTATATTTCTACTATAAAAAAAATCTAATTTTAATAAATTAAAAAGGAACGAAGTAAATACAGAATATTCAACTTTATATCAATTTTATTATTCAATATGTGAAACTGACTGAAATATATATATATTAAATACAATGCAAGTATTTTTTATTTACTTCTTATTTGTTGGAAAATATTCTTCTTATAATTAGGTTTTAATAAATTTCAAAATCAATTCTTTTGTCATATGATCAACTTTTTCATTCTTTCACAATTGAGAAAACAATTTTTGTAAAATAATTATTGGTAGAACAGTTGTTTTCCACTTTTTTTATACCTGTACAGTGTCTGATGAAACCGGAGGAAGAAGATTCCTTTCACGAAGTGCAGCTAATAAAGCTTCTAAACTCTCTATCTTCCTCTTTTGGCGAAAGTGCTGTACTCTCAATCGATTAATTATTTTGTCTTTCTTTTCGCAGGACTTTTTCAACATATTCAACGTTTTTACTAACATTTGTGACGACATGTTTCTGATGTTTCCAGAATTTACATCAACTATATAGTAAATTTGCTTTGTAGGAGGAGTTTGACAAATCTCATCTTCATATTGAGCAACAGTTTCCATCTTCACAGATGATTTATTTGATGGTCCAGGATTCTCATTATCAATTATACTAAAAAGATAACAATTTAAATGTATAAATAATATATGATTAAATAACAAGTTTTTACAAAAGATTTCAACTAATTTAATCATATATAAAATATCAGCATTATTACCTTACTTCTGGTGCATTTGGAAATATTGTTGGCACAGAGTTTGGTCTCAAACGACCGCTTGAAAAACCAATGGTTTCAATGCAGTCTTTGGCAAAATGTAGGCTGCATATACGACTACATTTTGTAATCCTTGCCACATGTTCTTTACTATGACCGGAATTAATAAGGGCTTCTATCCACTTCTCTCGCAAAACTGAGTTAGTTGGAAATCTATTTAGTTATAAGAACCAAATTAATATATAATATATATTATATATTATATAGTATATATTTCAACTAATAATATTCAAAAGAAAAAATACATCTATGAAATAAATGTCTAAAATTAGTTTTACACACTCTTACAAAATGTGGTAGATTACAATTGACTGTGACAGTTCAGATTACAATAAGATAAACTAATAACTTACCCAAAAAATGTTAAGACTTTCTTACATTTCTCCTTCACACTTTTGTATTTGGTTGATTTACAACCTTGTATAAAACAATAAACCACCATTGCGCGGTCAATCTATATATATAAATTAATTATACTTTATCTTTATCACTCACTAGATATAAAACAAAGATAAAATGACACTCGGATGCACTCGGGTGGGGAATCGGAACGCAACCTAAAACAGTCATAAGTTGTATATGAACTTGCAAAACATACCACTTTAGTACTGGAAATTGCCACTTAGGCTATAGAGACACTGTTAATCTTTTCCACTTGCCGTTCGCAATGTTCATGGAATCATTTTATCCTTGCTTTTCATCGAAAGTTAAACACAGATAGAGATAATGCTCACGAGCGTTGCGATCGCCAAGTGGAACTTGCCGGATTATAGCAGAAATATGGCGTTAAAATTGAAACTTGGAACCATCGTCACGTGGTGATCAAGCGTAGTGATCAAAGAGAGAGAGAACTCTTGTTTTTAATGTAAGAGTATATTTAATTTGTTCTCATACATTAGTGATTTTGGAAGGTAAGAACAAAAAATTCTTATTTCTCTTTCTTTCAATTATAAAAAGAAAGGAATAAAGAAAGTGTTATGTGTTGTTTTATTTTTAACCTTAAACTCTATTTTTTCTAGATTTATTTGCTATTTTATTATTCATAGAAGTAAAAATACAGTTTTATTATAATCATGAAGATAAAGAAAGTAAATGAAGAATCTCGTAAGTCTGTAAAAGGAAAAAAAACAACAAGTACGAAAAAACAAACAAAACCTTTGAATAAAGTAACTACAGCAGAATTTTTTGAACAGAATCTTGAAGATGATACAGACAGTGATGAGATACTTGAAAAACAAAACAACACTTCTATACATAATGATAAAAATACAGGTATAATTTTTACATGTGTGTGTTAATTACACAGTATTTTAAGTTTTGTACTTTTTTCTCAGTGTCTTTACTTTTTTTTATTTAGATAATAAAAACAGCAAGCAGGATGATATTGAATCTAATTCAGATAGCGATGAAGGCAATTTGGATCCTGCAGAGCATAAAAGAGTATTAATGAAATTGAAAGATCTTGATCCTGAATTTTATGAGTATCTTCAAGAAAATGACAAAAATCTCTTGGACTTTAACATATCTGATGATGAAGATGATGATGATGATCAAAATAATGACAGACACATTCCAAATGAAAATTTGGAGGTACATACTTTATATAAATTTATCCCTAATTTTTGTCTGTTTTAATACTTATATATTTTATCTTTTTTCGTTAAATTACAGATTGCTAGTGATGATAGCGACTTTGAAGTAGAAACTGAAAGTATTTCTAAAAAGAAAATCACATTGCAATTACTGAAAACCTGGCAAGACAAATTACAAGAACATAAGTATGTTAATTATTTTTATGTGTTCAGTTTATGTAATATGTATATAAGTATAGTATGTATACTTCAGTTTATAGTAATTTTACAATCTTCCTTTATACTGTAGATCAGCTACTATTATTAAGTGTGCTGTGGATGCTTTTCACGCAGCATTAAACAGCGTTCAAGTATTACCTGCAGATAAAAATGATACAGTGCCTGATACAGAATATGTAGTAGAAGGAAGTAAAGGTAAATCTCAACTTTCGCACATATCAAATTACTGTGTTTTTTTTATTGTCTCTGAAAAATAATAACGTTATTAAAATGTTATTGAAAAAAAATATTGTTTTATTTGTAGTATTTAATGGTGTGATACAACTCTGCGTTACGTATTTACCCACTGCATTTGAAGAATATTTAAAGTGTGATCCAAAACTTGACGAAGTACACAAATCCAAGAGATTTAAAAAAATACGAGGAATTTTAAAATCATATCTGGCAGATTTAATTAAAGTATGTTATTCTTGCGAATTTTTGCAAACTTGATTTTAAAATTTTATGTTATTCTGATAAGAATGTGTCTTTGTCGTAGCTATTGCAATGTGTCGGGTCTGCCAGCAGTCAAGTGATACTTCTGAAGCATCTTCGTGAAATGATGCCTTATACGCAATCGTTTTCATCTTTAACAAAACCATTGCTGAAGATTCTTTTACAGTTGTGGTCCGCAACCGATGATGACGCTGTACGTGTCACAGCTTTTTTAAATACGTTCTATATCGCTTCTCGGCATAAGGAACTCGAAAAGTTGTTAAAGGTAATGAATTTATGATGAAAAAAAGTATTCAGGATGGTCAATTATGATGTCATTCTTTTCTCATGCAGATTATGTATATAAAATTTGTGCAAAATGCCAAGTTTGTGTCACCGAATTCCTTGTCAGGCATTAATTTTATGATGCATTCTTTGGTCGAGATTTATCTGATCGATCCTAATCTTTCGTATAGCTACGCCTTTGTTTTTATACGACAATTAGCGATACATTTGAGAAACGCCATAACACTGAAGAAAAAGGTAATTAATTGATTAAAAATAAACATTTACAATATAATTTGTTATTAACAGCATGTTTATTTTTGTTTCTTTGTTTCAGGAAAACTTTCAAACCGTATACAATTGGCAGTACATAAATTCTTTACGCTTTTGGATGAACCTGCTAATCAAATCAAGAGAAAACTCGATGTTACGATCTCTGGTATATCCGTTAGTTCAGGTACTGAAGTTTACAACTGAGCAAAACTGTGTTAATTTCGCAATTAATCAGCTGCATCATTAATCGGAATTATTGTTTAATACAGATTATTACTGGAATCATAAAATTGATTCCAACCGCGCAGTACTACCCCCTGCGATTCCATTGCGTGGAAATGTTAATAAACATTTCCAAAGAAATAAGAAGTTTTATACCTATCTTGCCTTTTTTACTCGAGGTATAGATCATTTCTTGTTATGTTTATTATTTATCTGATCGTTAATGTGAGAGTGTATAACAAATATTCTGTTTTAGGTACTGAATTCGTATGACTTCAACAAGAAACACAAAACGGTCTCGATGAGACCTCTATTATTTATGTATACGTTAAGAGCGTCGAAATCGCAACTTGTAGAAAATGGATTTAAAAACAGTGTTTTCGAAGCCATTTACAAACTTTTGTTTGAGTACGCTGCGAATGAAAGTCATCACATATATTTTCCAGACTTATTTATACTTTGCACAATACAGGTACGCGCAAAAACAATTATAACAATCGAGAACTTTTTGCACAAATGCATTAAAAAATGTGTTAAAACTTAAAAACGCATGTGTTTTCTAGGTAAAAGTTTTTCTGAAGAAATGCAAGGTAGCCGCTTTTTGTAACGAGATGAAAAAACTACTCCGCATGATCGAGGAAAATAGTAAATACATCGAAACAGAGCGTTCCAAAACAGTGATGAGTTTGAAGGATACGGCAGGGATTGCAAATTGGGAGAATAGGATAAAAACGGACGGCACGAAACTCGCCAAGTCTTATGCTTCGTGGATTAAGATTTACGAGTCGCAGAAACTGAAACATCTTGCGAAGAAGAGCGAGGAAGAGATCGTAGTGCCCGCTGTACGGAAATCGAAGAAACACAAGTTTGAGGAAAATGCGGAGAATAGCGAAAATGAGAGCGAGTTTGAACTTCGGATAAAAGGCAGTGAAGAAGAAATAGAAGAATCATTGCATAATATTATAAAAAAGAAGAAGATCAAAGAGAAAAAGAAGTTAACCAACAACGTTAAGGACGAAGATTTGCCGAGAGAAAATACGGATATTGTTCAAGATATAGATATTAATGATTGGGATTGAGAATGAATTTGATATAAATGTATATAAAAGACAATGTACATGTGATCATAAAAATTTGCACTAAGATAATGTTTCTAATATTTCTTTTTGCAATAATTTGACTTAGCGGACTTAGTTTAGTTCTGTTATAATTATTGTGATAAAATAACTAAGTGAGATGCAAATCATTTCCCTGTAAATTTTGACAAATTTTATCTTTTTTAAGAAAAGTTTATTGCACTTCTTGCTTATCACGTGACCACTATTCACCGCTTACTGCAGCAGTGGAGGAGATGCGCAAACAGCAACAAGCAAGTGTGTGCGTATCCTCTACCGCTGTAGCATACTGTGTTGGTGTTCTCAAAGCCGGTAAGTCTACATGGAGAGATAATCCTCGGCGTTCTCTGAGCTATATTTGCATTAAACCAAACTAACCACGTGGAGAAGTCAGTTTTATATTTTACAAAAAGTTTTACAAGAAAAATTTCATAAAAGATTCATAATTTGGAACTTGTGCTTACGCGGTACCTTGTTCAGAACTAACTTACCGTCGTAACTGAGAGATGCAAATGTCCAGGGATCAGCAGATGACCATTCTACCGCGTATACGCTATCTTCGTGCTCTTCGTACCTGCCTATAAGGCCGTCTTCCAACCTGGAACGTTTATATAAATATGTCAAGGTTTATTTTTGATAAATATTAGCTACTTTTGCTGCAATTGTTCTTACTTACTTTTTTTTACTGCAGGAATCTTCGTTTTGCGAAAATTCGTCTTCAGCCGACACTATGTGTCCGAATGGTTCCGACGAGATGGACGCGACATTGCACAATATCACTCGGGAATCGCTGCTAGACGTTAAAACTAGCTGATCGTGAAAACGGTTGATTCTTATGTTCCACACCCAGTGTGAGTGTTCCATGCGCGATAACACCGGTTCCGTGGGCAATCGAATATCCCAGAACTTCATGTATCCGTCGTCACCGCAGGTAGACAAAAAATACTGGCGATTTGCATTGAAATCTAAATCCCTAGAAAATAAATAAATGTTTAACGCATTGAAATCTTGATATTAAAGATAATCTCAATTTTTACACCGTGATTGTTACCTGATAATTTGCGAATGCGCGGATAAAATAGACCACGCTTCGTTGGCTGGACTTCTGAAGTCCCATCCGCGTACATTGTTCTCGTTTAATGTTACGAACTGATTGGCGCCGTTGTGAGGATTCCATTTGCCGTTCGTGAATCGCGGCTGACCCTTGCCCGTCAAAGTACCCGATACCGCAATCTGAATCAAGCAAAGAATAATTGAGTCTCGAAAGTAACGTAGAGATCCGGACTGAAGAAAGATTTTAGTGAAACAGTGTCTCACTCGTGCAAACAAGGAGATTGCACCTTTGGTTTTTCGCTCGCCAAATCCCACAAAACAAAATTATTATCTACAACGGAGCACGCTTTCTTACTGTCCGTAGGATGATAGGCAATGGTCTTGAGATCAGCGCCGTACGGGATTGTGTCAATGTCTGCCAGTTTCTGAAGATGTAAAATGTCAATGGACTCGTTTGTCTCAGGAAACCGCCAGATCGCTCCTTTCATTTGGCAGATACCATCTTCTAAAAACACAAGAATTTCACAAATTATGAGAGAATATATAGTTTATATCATGAAATACAACTGTTAGAAAAATAAAAAAAATTTAATTTGTGAGTTTTAATTTAAGCAATAAAAAAACTTATTTTTCCAAGAGTAAGTATACAAATGTGATGTTTACCGCTCAAACTATTGTAACATGTAATAAATACATCAGGTTCGACTGGAGAAGCTTGTAGAGACCAAATTTCTCCTACTGGATGCTGGAACACCTGAGTCTTTAAATTTCCCGTTTCCTCGTTGAGTTCCACTAGGTGAACTTGATTGTTGCTAAATTCTAAAGACTGTGTTCCCACCAGAAATCGCACGATATCGGTTTCGGCAGTTTGGGCGGACAGTGCTCTGGTCTAAAATATAAAAACAACAAATGTAACAGCAATATATTTGTTGTACAATTTTATTTTTCACTTAAAATATACATGTATAGAAGTGTGACAAGTTATATAGTGAAAGTTCATACTTGAAATTCAAGTCCATATATGACAGGATTATCATTTTCCATGTCCATAGATTTTGTTATAATTTGTTTATATTATATGTAGAACAATATTATATTATATTACAAAAATATATTGACAAAATAAAAAATACTATTTTAGACAGTCTTTTGACATAGCAGACAGACAAGAGTACATGTGACAAAGCTGTCAAAAATCCGGCACTATAAACATGTAGATCTAGTTACAAATAATTTGATATTGGTGTGAAAAACGACAAAACAAACTCCCTCAAAGTCCGCTGCAATAAGCAAACCGAATAAAACAGCTGTGAATATCGACGAAGAATAAAGTTAGATAAAGAGATAAATGTACATATCAGCGACATCAGAGGGCGCATCTCTAGAATAACGTCAAAATGATTTCATGTGTACGTACACATGTCCGTACACCACCGTACACATTTGTGTATGTTCAACATTTGTTTTTTCGTTCTCGTGTTTACA
Source organism: Pseudomyrmex concolor (assembly GCA_014839585.1). Classification (NCBI taxonomy): domain Eukaryota; kingdom Metazoa; phylum Arthropoda; class Insecta; order Hymenoptera; family Formicidae; genus Pseudomyrmex; species Pseudomyrmex concolor. Next base: position 59,849 of record QVOB01026940.1, on the reverse strand, counting down.
TGTTGTTTAAGAATTTTTTGAGATATAAAAGTGTCGGAAGAGAAAGCAAACTCGTTTCTTCAATCGCTCGTAATTAATACATAAAAAATACGAGCTTCAAATGTAACGAAACAATTTGGAAATATTTATGTCGGAATAACCTATACGCGATGTTGGTTTCTGAGGAATATATAAACAAATAGAATGTGTAATAACTGATATTATACATTTGTTTTATACTTAATGTAATTTAAATAATATATAAATTTATTTCAAATGCATTACTGAATTTTCAGCGCCGTCATGACTCGCAAGTGCGCTTTGTGTAAGGACACCAATTACAAGAACAAATTTAGCTTCTTCTCGGCGCCTAAAAATGCAGAGCTGCGCAAGAAGTGGCAAAATGCCTTGTATCGCGCCAAGAGAAATGTTATTGTCACAGACGACACGTTTGTGTGTAGCAGACACTTTGATAAAGATGACATTATTACGCACTGGGTCAGCGGAGTGCCGCCTCATGTAGTAACGGCAAGTGTTTAATTTTTATTATATGCAAAATATAATTTGTATAATATAGTCAATTATTAAGTGTTTGAACTTAATTTCCAGTTTTGTGTAACAATGAGATATGTTTCTTATACAAAAATATCTTTTGCTGTAGATAGTAATTTATATTAAATGCATATATTGCTGTATTAATTTTATCATCAATATTTTCACACAGATTGAGTACAAGAAGTGTCGACTGCGTCCAGGAGCTGTGCCAAGTAGGAACCTTCATTCAGCTGATAGTTCAGACACTGATACTGCAAACATATGTAAAATAAATGAAAATGTTTTAACGTTGAGAAAGAGGAAAACATCAGAAGAAACTTTCTTAATACCTAGAAGAGAAAGAAGCCTAAGTGACGAAAACAGAAATGCCTACTATTGCGGTTATTCCAAGTTGCAAGACTACACTGGTGAGGAAAATAACGATGTCAATAACATCCAATTGTCACATGTGAGAGACACGAATAGGGAAAATTCAAACACTTATGTAAGTAGTGCAAAAGAGTCAAGATGCAGGAAGAAAGAAGCGAGCGAAGCATTCGAATGTGACACAAGTTCTAATTTAGAGCTTACGAATAATGTTGCAGAGAAAAATAAGAAGAGAAAGATATGCAACAAGTCCGGTGCAAATGTACTCGATAGAATGAAGGATTTTTCCATCAATGAGCACAGTTGCTCTGACAGGAACGAAACGACAGTGGAAACGAGTGAATACAGTGTTGTCTCCACGTGTTTGAAACAAAAACCCACAGACAATAGCCTACAGCCACTTACTGGCACGTATATAGATAACGAAGTGTCGCTTACTGAAAATTACGCCGCTTTAGATTCGTGGGACAGCGAGTTGTGTAGCGAAGACAACAACATGCTATTCGAAGATTTTCTCGACGTTTATACAGAAGTGTCTATTCCGCACGGCTGGTCTTGTCTAGTGACATCGAGAGGTCACAGCACCACTGTCGTTTATCTCTGTATGAACATAACAGACGACGGACTGCCTTTTGTAGAGAAACAAGTTTTTTTAAGAAGCGACATGATCGCGTATTTCGTTGCGGTCAATAAAAAAATCGATCCGCTTGAGCACAATCTCATAAAAGAGAGAAAGCACAACAAAGTGAAAAGTTTGTCGGACATAGAAATACTTATCAACAAGTTCGACCAACAAGTGATTTGTCAAGGTGCGAATTACAAATGTTTTTGTTCGTTTTGAGGGACTCTTACTATTAGCTGACTGTTGCATTTCAATAATATACTTCTTTTTTGTCTCGACAGGCATATATGATTTTAATGAGTACGAGGATGACGACATAGCTAAAGTTGTGTGTACGGATGGACTGAAATGGAGACACATGTTTTGTCCGCTGATAGTGGGCAATGATTCGTCCAGATGTTTGAAGTGCACCACGCTGTCCCGTATGTTACGAAAATCCTGAGAACATCCGCCAAATTAGGAGTTTATTGAATCGAAGAAGGAATGTGCGATGAAGACGCCAGCAAAATCAATTTGTGCTAAATACGTTGGCTAGTTTATTCTGTAATATTGTTTTTAACACACGTGTTACAGTTATTAAATATTTCTGCGCAGAAATCTAACGAAGTAGCTGCGCAACGAAGTAACGAAATTTTAATACAGAACAATGTGTGAGCTGATGTGTATGTGTGTACTTTATGATAAATTATATAAAAAAATCGTGTACAAAATAAAACAAATAAAATGTGTAAGCCAAGTCGAAGGATTCTAGTCTCACGGCGATCCGTGTGGATTGCCGTGTTCGGCGTGCAGCGCTAAGAAAATCTTCATGTCGATAATATCGCTTCCTATATATGTATAAAATTCCCATCAATTCCAATTACACTACATATTGTGTACTGACGATAACAATCATTTTCTAAATTATGTAAGAAAGCGAGTAATTACTCTTACGGTTCTAGAAAATTTTCTCGAGTACATAAAATATGTATATATTTATTACATTTATTATATAAGAAACATAAAAACTATAAATCGGCAATCTACAAACATGCAAAAGAAATATGTGAATAAAATTTAGCGCTCTTTTAAATCTATGTGTGAGTAAGCAACGTTCAGATATTCAATTATAGTGTGTGTCTTGGTTCTTCGTAAGAATTACCGAAAGAAAACCTATGAGAAAAACTATAATTGACGAAGTTACATATCGAAGAAAACTCCAACATGCACTTATAAATCTATCATTCTTGTTGTTTTAAAAGCTATATTTCCGAAATGTGTGTTTTTAACATAATAAATTACATCTTTTGTGTACTCGAAGATAATATAGTTTTTCTTCTTACATCTCTTATACATATTATGTACTTGTTTGGCCGAGATTGACGAAACAATCGCGTTAATTCTCAAGACCCAACTTGTTTCGACGCCTAAAGGGATTTCAATTAAGAAACTGAATCCTTTCGATGACTCTCAGATCGTTTCGTCCTTCATAGCCATACGTGGTACCAGCCGCACTTGACCTATATATTGTTATGCTTGTAGCGTTCGGATGCAGCGTATGTTTGTGAATACGCCCGCAGGGCCTAACCGAGGTTTTCGACTATAAACTTTATCGCGAACGCGCTTCCTGTAGTAATCCTGAAACGAACTAAACGCGATGTCTAAATTTCTTGACTAGACAAACAGTCGTCGACAGAAATCCAATATCAACATACCTCCTGTTGTACGTAATGTTTCCTTTAATTGTTATTTCAATTGTTAGCGCAATAATTGATAAAAATAACAAGCAATTGATAATTAAAAGAAAAGAGATACTTACGCCTTTCAGTTAATCGACCGATACGATTGGTAGGCTCCAACGGAATAATCGTTCAATTAAGTTAATCGGAGATGATAGAAATGGACGTTAGAGAGTAAAACTTAATTGCAGACATATCTTGTACAAGAGTGTGCGATCAGTGACTTTTTTGAGAAACAGTTTCGTCATCTCTGATTAAATCAATTGATCAGTCGATTCAGCTAATCAATCAAAGCGATTGACTAATATTGATGTCAAATCAGCCGATTAAGTTAATCGCAAATGGTGCAATTTGAACCTAAAAAAACAGAACGTGTGCGTTCATCATTCCGATCGATACACTCGATTGATCGATATTGTAATTCATCTTTTCAAAGGACGCTGACCTCGACAACGCGTGTCAAGGTGAAGGTCAGTAAGAAAAGATTAAAAATTTTACATTGTATCTTGGTTTGTGTTTTTAATATATTTGTCTCCTAGGTCAGATGAAACTTTCCGCAAACCCAGTGTGCATCTCAAGCTCCCTTTCGTTTGATTCAAGGCTCGATTCGAATGCCCTTCAGTCGTTCATCGAATGCCTCACTCTTGACCAGATTTAAGAAGGCCACGAGACTATATATTATATCTCCGGTGCGCGCACCGCACACCGTTTGTCCAACCGCGGCTATAAAAAGGATCCGCGTGCAACATGGAAGGTCAGTGCGCGAACGAGTTCGCTCGCGTATATATAAGTTTCATCTCTCGCATTCGTCCTGCGTCTCTTCCTGAATTGTTTTTCTCTCTTTCGTAATTATTTCATAATCTTATCAAGTTTTCTCCAATGATTTAATCTGTTCGAAGTTCGATACACATCTTTCTCATTTGATTTCTTTTATATATGTAAACGCTAAAATAATTAAAAACATAATTAAAAACTATAGTTTAATCAAACAAATTAGTTTTGCTCTTTTTTGCGCTTTTTTAGATGATTCGACTTTTACAGGGACTAGCAACAGGACAGAATAATCACAAGCGACATGTGAAGATCTTGCTGCGAAAAGGAAGACGGTTTTCAGTGACGTATTCTTGAAAAAAAAATTTATCTGCAAAAATAAAACTAAAAACAAATCGAATGAAGATTGCAATCATTGAAGTAGCCAGTTATACTAATATCTTCTAATATCTTTGGGAGACAGCTGCTCACTTCAAATGGAGGTACAGCGACAATCGAAGGAAGAGATCGGCAGTCCTCCACCGTTCTCGCCTCCGATCATGAAGAAGTCCGACACGAGGGACAGCATCTCCTCGGTTGACAGTGACGTCAGCCTTTCGTTCGACAGGAGAGGTTCGAAAAGCGAAGAGGCCGATCTGTCCGATTACGACAGCGAGATCAAATCCGTGAAGGACGTCGATATCGATCAGGATTCTGGTGCGGACATCGGAAACGAGAAGCAAAAAGAAGCAGACGTATTTGCGTCGGAAACTCCGACAGTTGGTGACAAAACAACCGATTTCGTTGCGTTGACCGACGAGTTGGCCGACAAGATATGCGCACAGGTGGAATTTTACTTCTCCGACGAGAATATCCTGAAGGATGCCTTTCTGCTGAAACACGTGAGGAGAAACAAGGAGGGCTACGTGTCCTTGAAGTTGATATCCAGCTTCAAGAGGGTGAAACATCTCAGCAAGGATTGGAAAGTAGTTGGAGCGGCCTTAGCGAGATCTAAGAAAATCGAAGTCAATCCGGAAGGAACGAAATTACGCAGAGTTGATCCCTTGCCTCCTTTCGATCAAACGGCACCTTCCAGAACAATCTTGGCGACCAGGCTGCCAATAGAGAAGCTGACGATCGAATCCGTCGCCGAGATTTTTAAGACCTGCGGCGAAATAGCGTTCATAAGAGTGCTCCGACCCGGACATCCCGTTCCCTCTGAGGTAAGTTGATGAACAAATTTATTGACTAACAAAATTGATTACCAACTACAAATTATATTGAAAGTCAAGAAGTTATATCGATAGAAATTATATCAAACTCTGCAAATCTTCGTGAAATTTACTAATGTAAACTAAACTAATAAGACTTCGGAAAGTCTTCACAAGTTCTACACAAAAAGTTGCCAATCATCTTCAATGTATCCACTGCAACCGCTATGTCTCTTACGATGCTTACCGCAACTCAGACAAAACAAATTTTTCTCAATCGACGTAAATAGATATCTCTCGAGAAACGAGAAGAAATGAAAATAATAACAGCCGTGCAATATTAGACGAATATAAATTGCACAGATTTTAAGTTTATTTTACGTTAAACTCAGAAAAGAAATTTATATTACAAATTAAAAAAATATATTGCACGAAAAAACATAAATACCGATATCGGTCAAACGTTAGCATATCGTGTAATCGTCGAGATTACACGACAAGTTGTGATTCACAACCTGGTAATTACTATCGATTCAACGGAGCAGAACACTGCATAAATCCATTAATGATAAGTAGCAACTTGGATAATAGCCGTTTACTACGATTCGGTTCTTACTCACGAAATTTTCCATCGCAAAAATTTCCATTTTGACGTAATTGTTTTCGAGTTGTAATCTCATTTACAATCCACTTTCTAAGTGAATACAATTTGAATCGCAAGACCTGGAATTTGTATGATTTCATTTGATCAAGCAGATGTATTAGATCTGGTAAATTAACTTAACACCAAAAAATATATTAATAATTAATGATTAATAATTAATAATTTTTAATATATTGGTCATTAATTATTTAATATTAATGACTCGTATTGTGACTCATTTTTAAAATATAATAATAAATCTACATCTCGTCCAATATTTCTGATACTTTTGACAATGAATCTAAAACATTTAGAATGTTGAAAGAAAAAAGTGTTCACTTAGGTGCGACAAGCGATTTCCAAAAGACCGGAACTGTCCCCCAGCGAGGAGTGTGCCCTGATCGAGTTTACCGATTCGACTTCCGCGCGTATCGCCACGCATATGGCTTTGGGCGATGCCAAAATATTCGAATTACATCAGTCGGCCGACAAAAAAAAGAAGTACCAAACGAAGAAAGGTGTCCTCGGTAAAGTGGCGAAGGAGGAAAATTATAATTCGTCCAGTTGCCCAAGTGGTTCCGAACCTGAGAATGGAAGAGTAAAACACAAGAAAAGCGTTCAGGGATGTCCGATGTATCACATTCATACGGGTTATCCTTTCCAAAGTACCGTATTCTTTTTTCTTTCACACAAGATATATTAAAATTCTTTGGTCTTTTACAACTCGCAAAAAACACATTAAAAAACAAAAACGCTGAATTTTATAAAAATAAAATAAGTATCTATTTTTATCTATTTTTATGATAATAGGATCGCCATCGGATGCATGGTTATCGCGCAAGTTCTCTTCCTGCTCTATATCCAGTTCCGAAAACGGTTTCATGTTCCGGCGCTTGTCATCGTGTTCCGGGTCTAGCTCGGACTCCGGCAGGCGCTATTCCACAAGTTCATCCGGTTCCGAGGCAGCTTTCTTCCATCCGGGCTACTCGAACAACTTCTATCATCACGACAATCGGCGTTTTTGTTTATATAAATTAATTAATCATGCGCATAGATTCTCCCATAGAGTGCGGAGGGGGCTGCGTTGCGGATCGTCGTAGTTCGGCCGACTACGGTCCGGTTTTGAGAAGATTATCCACATGCAGCCGCGATTTCGGTTATAATATAAACATTAGAAGAATGTCTTTGTGTTCTTCCAATCCGGAGCAGAACGGATTTTGCCGATCGAGAGGTAACAACATCGCGATGACTCATTTGCCTGAAAACGTGACGAGAATGCCGTCAGGACCCGATGGCACTCGCGGTTTCTTCGGTCGTTCCATGCGAATGTCAATGCCCATAGAACATCCTTGTTAAACACACTGCAAGATTTAAGTACATCGTTGTTGTAATGATAGCGTTGCACAATATTATTTTAATTATTAAGATAAACGCACAATCAAAACAATGCTGTTCTTGAAAAAAAAAAGAAAGTATTATATGTCATTACTTATTTTTATGATTGATATTTTGCTTCCTCTCCGATTTGTGTTTGCTCGCAACAGCAAAACCGATAATAAAAAAACATGTGATAATATACCTATAGAGCAGATTGCAACAGTTAAATAATGAGACGAGATTATATAAAAGTTAAATAAATAAAAACCGATTTTTTTAGACGACGCATAATTGACAATATACAGATATGATAAGAATATATCTGATGTTTTTTACACATTTATGAGTCTACTTTGATGCATCCATTTTGTTTTATATAACATAGAAATATTGTAATTCTTTAAAAACAATTAAGGATAAAAAAAGATTCTATTTTTTATTATTGCTCTGTCTGTTTCTTATTTAAAGCACAATAATTTATTATAATTTTCTTCCTTTCAGATAGTACATATTCGTATATACATTATGAAGTAGTATAAAATTTATATTATAAAATAAGTAAAGTTTATATTTCTCACCTGTTTATATATATTTGTTTATATATGCGTATTAACAAAATAATTCGTGCACTTTCTTGCACTTGTAGGCTTTGCAGCAGACGATATGATAACAAAAAGCACTGCTATGTATAAATTTCTACATAAATATAACGTCCGTTAGACGTCTAGTGAACATCTAATGGAAGTTTCTATATAGAATGTTGTTTCGTTCGTTTAAATTCACAAAAATTATAAAAATGTTCTTCTAACGGCAACATACATACGTCGATATTGATGAATAATGAAAAATGAGTTTAGAGAATGAAATTCAAGACATTTATTCTTCTCGTATTTATTTTTTCTCTGTGTCTGTCTTCATGACAGTTATTTTATGTCAAGTTTTTACATAATCTTCCGTGCTGTATAAGATCGAAGCACGTATCTTGAAAAAAATATTGCGTCTCGATATTCATGAAAATATTATTATTTCAAAAGTATAGACACGATAATAACAATGAAGTGGACTTGCCACGACGAGTCTAATACCACTACAGATAAAAAACATCGCTATTATGAATCTATAGACGTTGTCTGTTGTTATTTTAGGAGAGACAAACGTTCATCGAATAAAAACAAGTGAATTAGTTTCTACAAGTTTACTGCGAGCAGTTTTTTTTTTTTTTTTATCTCCGACAATACGCGATAGACAGAATACAAATCAGCAATGCAAATTATACTTGAAACATCTGTCTGAATATGCGTACAAAAGTATGATCTAGCTTTAAAAGAAGATAGTAAAAATATAAATGCTTTTCGCCGTTTAAAGCTTCTGTGTTTCTTAATACAATTAAAATGTTTTTTTTTTTTTTTTTTTCAGCTGTTCGAAACTTGCTTTAGTGTATCGGTGCTTTCAGCTCACATGCCAATAAAAAATTCCTCATTGATATAAAAGTAATTTTTTAATGACGGCAATTCACACGTAGATGTGGAATACGTACTTTGTGCGGGAAAGTTCGAAATATGCGCGTGCTGAAATTCACACTCGTAATTTGCGCGTTCGCTGGATTGTGGCAACCGCTCTCGTGGACGTCGTTGCTCAAACGCGCAACTTACAAAGCTTACGCGATATTTCTCATCTTCTCGCTGCACGCGTTTCTGATGTCGCAATGTGTTCACATAGCGCTGAACGTTGACAATTCCGACGAATTCACCGACGCTCTGTACATGATGCTGACCGTGTTCGTCGCGGGCTACAAACAAATTTACATATGGATAGATCGTGAGAATATGAAAACTCTGATAAACGTTTTTGTCAAGAAGCCTTTCGCGCCGTACGAAACACACGAACTAATGATTCAAGAAAAGTTTGAAAAAAGTATACGGTCAGTAGATATATTGCAGATTAAAAAAACTGTGTCTGAGATGATTTAAAAAAAAAAAACACTTATTTCTCGAAGTTTTTTCTTTCTTTTTTCTAAGTAAAAATAATGATCAATCTTGCGCGATATATTTAACAAATAAAAATAATTTCAAAAATGATCTGATATTTCATGCGTTATTATTTTATAGGAACAATACAACGCGGTACTTAATTGTTGTCACAATGTCCGTTATATCGATAATTTCGACGTCGGTTTTGATGGATTTTACAAAACGAAGACTCACGTACAAAGCATGGGTGCCGTTTAATTACTCATCCTTTGCTCTCTACAATCTGGTGTATTTTCATCAATTGATAGCGATGTCTACTTCCGGGATAGTAAACGTCGCCTGCGAGAGCTTAATTTTCGGACTGTTGCTGCACATTTGCGGCCAAATTGAAATTCTAAGCTATCGGTTGACCAAAATCACGCACTGCAAGGACACTATGCGGGACTGCATCAAGCATCACAACTGCATTTTTGAGTCAGTCAATTCTCATATGTATAAATTATTAAAAGAGTTACTTTCTAAATCATATTTTAAACGTTATACTTGCCGGACTGAAAGACTTTTGTTCCAATTGCAGGTACGCGTACACGATGAACAACACGTTCGCAAAAATAATCGCTATCCAATTTGCGGTCAGTATGCTGGTGGTGTGCTCGAATCTATATCGAATAGCCATGGCGAGGGACTATCTAAGCTTCGTTCCGTTATTGATGTACACGAGTGCCATATTGGTGCAGATCTTCATTTACTGCTGGTTTGGAAACGAAGTCAAGCTAAAAGTCTATACTTTTATTTACATAAATAATATATTCGTTCTTTTTTACATAGTCCAAACATATTACAAAACTAGAAAATTACATATATGTTGTATTACTAAATGACGAATAAAGATAGACCGCGACAGTTCAAATTGTACATTTTTTGATTGTGGTTTTTCTTGTAGAGTTTATACTTGATGAACAGTATTTACGAAATAGACTGGCTGGCGCTTAATAACAGTGATAGAAAATCCCTCTTGTTGTTTATGAGACGCTCGATGAATCCTATAGAATTCAGCAGCGCTTACATCATCACGATGAACCTTGATTCGTTCGTGGTAGTTAGTATCAGTCAGTAAAAAATATAATATAACAACTTTGTTGATAACTGTATATGATTTTTTTTACAGTTGCTCAAGATGTCGTATTCGATTTTCAATTTATTGCGTCAAACGCAAGAGCAGTGATTCGTAATCAGAAATAGTTGCTATTTACGATACTTCTTACGTTAAAATGTGGATATAAACACGTTCTTATCTTAGTGATATCGTGTGCATATATATATACATATATGTGGTATCACTTTTATAGCTCGTACAAATATCCACAGTTGTGCAAACGCCGTAAAGAAATGAAAAATTACCTGTATACTAAAAACTAAAAAGCACTACATTTATGAATAAAAAATTCACAATCTCTAAAGATATAAAAACGTTATAAACATTAAAATAATACATTCTATTTCTCTGTTAACCTTCATATTTTCTCGTCCTGCTTTTCTAACTGCTTCATATCGACTAATGTAACTTTAAAATTTTTTTCTATTGTACAGACTTTTTAATCAAAATAATCATTAAAAATGAAACTTGTACGCAACAATATTCTTAACGTAAATCATTGCTAATAAACAGTTATAAATCTGTTACAACTCGTGAGACATGTGTGGTGCGTGATTATCTGACAACGTGGAATCGTGTTTTCGTAGAAAATCATTGCTCGCCAAAAGAGCGACATTTCTCCCAGCTATCGAGCTCATTTCCATCGCGCTTGCCGCCCATTCGATCGCGTTGACGTGATACAACGCGTCGTGAAGCTTGAACTTGTCGTGACGTTCGTCCGTCGAATAGTGTGGAGACATTTTCCAAACAACTTCCTTCTTTTCATCGATCTTAACAAGAAAGAAAACATTATTATTATTAATTAACGTAATAATTTTTCATGTCTGGTCTAAAAAAAACCAAATTCGATAAAGAAAGTGCCAAACACATAAAAAAAATTCATACATTAGAAAACATCTTGTTTATGAGATTGTCTATGGGATTTCTGCTGAAGATTTTCCAAACTCGTAGGTTTTTCTTAGCCGATCCATCAACGGGACTCTGTTTTCCAATCGCGGAGAACTTTGTTTTGTCGGGATCGCAGGATATGATATCATCTAAAGCGTGAGAGAGCCCGAAATATTTTGGATTTAAATCTGCATTGACGAATGTCGCGTGCGTCGTTCGGAAGGTTCCCGGAAAACTCAAGGCTTCCGGAAATCCCACAAACTCTATCGGGAATGCTTGATCCTGAGTGAGCGGTGTGGCGATAATCACAATGTCGTAGTTGGACGTTATTGGATCCGTGTTATCTGAATATACAATATGACATAATTATCAAATGTAGTCGCGATAATTGTTAGTTAAATCATTATACTGATTATACCTTTATTTACGTGAGTTAATTCATATTGACTCGAGTCGCTATTGTCTGCCAAGTAACGAATCTTTGTAACACGACTTAACAATACATTTACGTTTTTATTCTGATAAATGAGATGTTTCGGCACCTAAATTGTAAAATATATATTTTTTACATATATATATACATGTAATAAAAAGTATAACATTAAAAAAACACATACTAAATATGTAATGAATAATTACCAGCTTATTTCCATCTTTAACTGACCAAAGGCTACCGTCGCTTGGTGTCGCAGCAGCGAGCGATACCAAACTAACGAAACTTTGAATGTTGACGTCCTCACCGTAATTGGCTAAAATACCAGCTTGCACTAATTCGTCAATCAATTTCTCGCTGAAACCCATATGCAGAAGATGATCTTTCGCGGATATCTGTAGTAATTGTGGAAAATCTTTATTTATAGCTGCTAGCAGTGAGGTGACATTGTTAAAATATCTGTTAGCGTCTTGCAGGTCGTATATTCTCATAAAATCCTCCAGTATTTTGTTTACGTGCCTGTTGGAAAATAATAGAAAACAATTTTTTGCACTTCTGTAGTGTGTCCAATATATTTTTATAACACAAGGTTTTAATACTCTATAAGTTTAGGCATTTGAGAGCCATATCTAAGAAGTAGTTGTGCCTTGACGATCAAGCCGCCTCCTTTACATATGAATTCATCTCCCGTCCATATACCCATACTTCCATCATCAATGACAGAATTTTTCTCCAAATCTACACATTTGATGTAGAAATTGCTCATTAACTGTTGTTTTTTTTGCTAATCAAAGACGCTGAAAAATATTTACCCAACAGTTCGATAAACTTTTGCATGTACATGTTCTTAGTATGTATAATTGAACCGCCGGCTTCGAAGTCATAATTATTGATTCTTACGGTCGCCAATCGACCGCCGATGGTTTTTGCATCGTACAGGTCGATCTTCAAATTGTCGTTCAGGAGTCCCGTTAGGAAATGCGATGTCGAAGCGCCACCGATGCCACCTCCAATAATAGCTAAAAAAAAAAAAGATTGTGAGATAATTGTATAAAAAAATTCAGAATTGTCCGCTTCTGATTTCATTTTGATTATATATGTTTAAAAAATGCTTGAGACTCTCGAATAAAAATTATTAATAAAATAAAACTCGAATATTTATTGCATAATCTTTAAATTGAAATTTTCAGAAATCCACTTCACTCAAAAGTAGTTTTGTAATATTTGCAACTGTATTAAATATGTTAATGATTTTACGTAGAATCAATAATATGTTCCCTTCCCAGGCAGTTGTTGCTAATATTATGAAACTTTATAATTTTATAAGTTTTGGAAGAAAAAATTAAATGACAGAAATTGAAAAAAAATCTCAATGCACAAAGTTGAAATTTGAAGAAATTCGAAAAGCAACATGTTATACCCGATGTGTTAAGAAAAAATTTGTATATGTGTTTACAAATTTATTAAAGTATTTTTAATAAAAATATAGCAATTTTCTTACCAATCCGTGGTACTTTCAAAGATACGACATAATTAAATATCAGCAACGTCGACAACAATACAATGCTCTTTCTCATGATTGCAAAAAATTGGGAAATACTTCATTCAATCTCTGTGCGCTCGTCTGATTTATCTTTCAAAAATTATCAAAAGTTATCTCGCACTCGTAACACAGAACAAAAAACAACACCGCTACACACTAGAATCGCACAAGCGTCTAGTCTAGGTGCTGATTTGCTGGGAGCATGCGGGTTATCAAGTTGACGTACTATATATTAATATGACATATGTATAGAAATCACGTGATGCGGGAAGAATTACCGGGCGAACCCAAGCTAGCGATTGAATCAGTATGGCTGAGCATGGCCCAGATAAACAGCTGGGTGTAGTCCCAGAGTGTCTTCCAAAAAAACATAGCTTCATATTATCATTGCAAAAGTCGTCAACGCGACGTTTTTTACGCTCGACCAATTGGCGATATAAGAATTTCAACAATAAGTCACTTTCGCGCGCCAATGGGAATCCTTAATAGGCATCGCGAAATTCCTCGATTCCGCGAGAGATTACGATAACAGTTCGCGTCTCTAGCAGGATGTGTCGCGATCGCACAACATAATACAAAATTTTTCGTAACGCTGAAAAAAAAAAAATCCCGGTGATCGTAATCGCGTACATAGTGAACGAGAATATAAATGCACGGCGCGAGTGCAGACGTTGCGAGCCGTGCTTTAAGCCTTACGGTAACTTATTCAGTCTCTTGCACGAGTGTTTTTTACCATTTTATTCTATACATATGTATATAATACCCCTTACAACATTCACTTCTATACAATTTTACATACAGTGTTGTTTTTCTATAATAATGTTTACATATAATTTTTACCTATTTGATTGTTTATATACAAAAGTAAGAAGAGAAGATATAAAAGCAACACAAATCCCACACAGAGATATTCTTTCACTCCGTCCATCTGTGGGAGCAATGTTGATTTGTGCACACGTAATACAGTCTCATTTCTTCTTCAGCTCGCCTAGTTTGTGCCTGGAAAAATACAGCTTCTCTGTGATTGCATTTCGGGCATGGATGTTCCTCGGTTCTCGGCAATGTAGGATCCGATATCACGTCGGCGACAATGTGCGTCAGCTCACTAGAAACAAAAACAAAACACAGAAAAATGATTAAATAAATCAATGGTGAGCAAAAGACGACAGTTCCAATTGCGATTAGCGCATACATCCTCTCGCTCTCTTTCTCATTTCACAAGTTGAATTTCACAAAGTTCCTTGAATTTAAAAAAGCGCGTCATTTTGTATAACAGATCAGCGCACAAAATGATACGCTCCTTTCTTCGCACGTGTTAGTTTTTAAAGAGAGAGATCTGTTGTAACATATTTCATTATATCACACACACACACACACACACACACACATAAGTGTGATTTTTATCTAATTATATTCTCAACACTTACTCTATTTCATGCATGATCTTGTTCACATAGATGCAGTTACTGTCCGCCAGTTGCTTGAAGTCACAGTTTCTGCACTGTAAAACAAAATCCACTTCCTCGTCATGAAAAATTTTCCCTTGTAATATTTCTTCTTCTTTTGCAATTCAAATTTATTTTCTTTCCAACGGGTCTTAACAGAACACTAACCGCTTGTCAAAATAAAAGCAATATGTATGTACATACTTACCGCATACATGAGCACCTTGTTCTCTTTATCCTCTTTCGGATACAACATGTTGTTGCATTCCTGGCAAAATCGAATACCGACGAATCCCGGACCGTCGTCGTGTGTGTCGTAGCCGGTTATCTTCGACATGACAGCGCGTTTTTTTCTAAGCTTGCTTCAAGCTCGGATGTATATTAATCGTTGAGCCTGCAATTTAAATGCAACTGTCAGTCAATGGACGCGAGACGCGACCATACGATGACAATAACAATGGAGGAGCGCAGGGCATTACAACGTACAATCAGAGGGCGCGACAAGTACTTTGAGAAATTCGAATTCATTTCATACAAATATACATATATATGCAGAGGAACACGGTGTTCCATCTTTGGTTAATTTAATCTAGTGGTTCTGAAACTTCCTTGATTCGCAGCGGAGATGTATAAAAATTATTTTCGTGTGTAAAAAATTAAAAAGCTACATTGTTCACGGACGTAATAAATATTTATACAAAAAATGATTGTTTTTATTTTTTCGACACATTTGGCCATCTTTTGCAATGATCGTTTGAGAATCACTTGCTTGATTACAGTCGATTGAGCGTCAATCGCGATTAGTCAATTCGATTAATACGAATGGTCGATTTCACCAGAGGAATCGATTGATCGGTGACTTCCTCCTCTTGCAAAACAAACAAGTGACAAACAAAAGTGACCAATCGAACATTTTTGACAGATAGCAATCGCGATTACTACGCGGATTAGTCACTTCACTTGCTGTTTGTTTCTTTGCTCTTTGCAAGTTAACCAGATTAGATAAAACTAGACCTTTATAAATCCTCGTAATAACCGTGAACCAAGCTTTATTGTCGCAAGCGTCAAGTACAGATTCAACCAATCAGATTCAATTGCCACACACATGAGGAATTACTGATCTAACCTGAAGAGCACTGAAGAGCACCGCGAAAAACTCGGATGCTCTTCGGGCGCTTAAAATGAGATCAATCAAGATTTATAAGAGAAAAAAATATAAACCGACCCGAAGAATCGTTTTGCTATCTTTTTTTTTTTTCACACGATTGCAAAATGTGACGAAACTTCAACAAATCAGAAGACTTCCTTCATAGTGAAACGTGCTATAGATATCTCATTCGAACAATTGAAAAACCGTACTTCTCTCCGTACTTCTATTACTTACTTCTCGCGTAAAAAAAGTCTGTTATATTTGCTGCGCAAAATTTTCTAGGCTTTAACTTTCGATAGATCTCAGTTTCGTTCCTCGAACTGTTTTGCGCGAACGGGAGAAAGAAGCGAGATTTACGCTTGCTTACCGTAAACCGAAAGACAAAACGTAACGGAGCACGGGAAATGTAAATTACACAGAAAGGACTTCGCGGTCATGCGTGTAAATTTTCCTTCAGGCGGTTTTCCATGGTGATCCCGGTCGACGAAACAAACGTCAGAATCCCTTCGCGCTGTTGCTTTCGCGTTTTTAGATGCGAAAAAAATCGTCCCCCGTTACATCATGCGCGTAATTGCACGCGAAAAATTGTAAATTACGCGCGCAAGAGCGATCGCGACAAGGACTTTGAACGCGCGGTCGATCGACCGGCGGGCCGAAAAAAATCCCAGTAAGAAGCCCGTCTGAAACACGCCGCTGCCCGTGATGACGGGAGATGAGACACGATCGGTAAAGTTGGACGGCCTGGCACGGATGCGTGCTATAAAGGTGCACGACGCTAGCTGAGTTCTAGCGATATTTTTACGAATAGAGTGGCGTGTTTCAAGACGATCAAAAGGTGGTGTCGGGGCGACGACACGAGTATATCTCCTTGACTTGGCTCGCGTAAGTATCGATCAACGGGGTAGCGACCGGGTGCGGATTGATTTTTCGCCTGTTTCTCTTCGTGTGACAGCTTACCCGGTACCCTCTCGGCGGTTCGGAATCTCTAGCGTCGTATATATAGCAAGTTCGCGCGACGCAAGAGCCGCGCGCGCTAGTGTCCTCCCCTTCCTTCTTCTATGTGAACGTGAGAGACGCACGTGCGCGCGCGCGCAGCGTGCACACACACGTACGCGCGCGCGCGTACACACACACACACACATTGGAAAAAGGAGCCGCCGCCGCCGACCAACGCGACCGATCTACCTCGGAGCATCCGTCTCCTGTCCCCGACCCGTCGTTCTCTCCTCAGTATTCTTGCTCTCTCGGTTCTTCGTGTTCTCTATACTGTCTCCCCACCCCTTCCGGCCGCTAGCTCCCCTAGTTGCCCCTAGTCGGGGGAATCGGAGATCTGCAAATCTCGGCTGTCGAATGTTTTATTAAGGACTTTCTTTTGCAACGTTCGAGCGACAAAACACGGAGGTATTCTAATCTCTGAGAGGTATATACTGTGCAATTTTTATCGTGATTAGAGTTTCCTCTTTCTCCTCCCCCCTTTTCCGAGAGTGCGTGCATTTGAAACTTGACGTTCGCGTGCGTGTGTCGCGGCTCGGAGGTGTGCGCGACGACGACGACGACGCAACGTTTTTTTCAAACGTCTCTTTCGCCGAAAAAAAAACAAGAAGCGTCTCGCGGGTGCGTAAACGAGCGTGTGCAAAACGAGAAATGCGGCGGATAAAGCAGGGAGTGCAAGCCGCCTCGCGTTTCTATATGGGGTGACGTGCGCTCCGTCTCTCCCACAAAGATCTTGTTTTTATTCCCGGAGACGACGACGACGCCGAGAAGCGGCCCGACCAGTCGTCCGGTGTCGCGCGCGCGTGAACGACGACGCTTCTTAACCTCTTTAATTCTGTTCGCTCATCTGATCGCGAATTGAACCGAGCAGTCATCGTGTGTGCACGAAGAAACCGGCACGTGATTTTATCGACAAGACGCAAACGTCTCGCGATCGCCGGCAACGTTTCTTCCTCTACTACCAATCTCCTTCTCCTCTTCGCCGTGTGTCTCTTGCATGCGGTGCGTGTGAACGCGAAGTAACACATTGTACGCGCATCGCGTCGCCACGACCTCGGACCGCCGCCGCCGCCGCCGCCGCCGACGACGACGACGACGACGATCGTCTGATCGTTTTCGGCGTGACAGCGCCCGTCTGCGTCCGGATTGCCGATCGATCTCACGACGCTACGCTCGATCGCGGTAACGTTCATATCGGTTGCAGGCTTCGTTTCATACATAATTGCAATATATTATTCTCACATGTATGTGCTGTGCATATAATATGTGTGTGTGTAGTGTGTATGAGCATATGTGAATATGTGAACGCATATGTGTATGTACTCGAATGTGTGTGAGTGCGTACGTATGTATATACGCGCGCGGATATTGTTGTTACTAGACCTATGCCAGACAGCCATATTGTACATTTTTTTTTTTGTTTTTTTTTTAACTCAACCGCTCATGTTTGTTCATTAGCGCGGCTCAAAATTCACCGACGTATCTTTTATTTGTACAGCGATCAGATCCGTTCGACTAAAATGATATGCATTTTTCAAATTGCGGGCACTTCTCGATCATATTTCGAGAGATCGGATTGCTCCACGCAGAAGACCTTCTTTGTCTTTGTTCAAATGACGTTCCCTATTGGAGTTCGGATGCTTCTTTTAACTAAAAAGTAATGCGTCGCTTTGTTGGTTGTTTTTTTTTTACTAGCCCAAGAGATCCGCTTTTTTTATTCGTCCGCTTTTTCCGTTATATTTAGGAATAAGCTAGGGCGAGTTTTAATAAATTTATTAACATCGTTATTGTCAAATTTACGATTTTTTTTTTTCCATAATTACATTGTATAAAAATAGTCGCGGGCGGAGAAAGAAATCCGAGCGTGGCTACGGATGCTTTTTTTTTTTCTATGAATATCTTCTAAGTTATCGGTGGCGTCTTCGTTGAAAAACCGTTTTGTCTTCGTTATGTACTTGTCTACATTGTGTATCAGTTGCTATCAATACGACTTTACGTACTGTAATATGTTTTTGTTCAATGTTTATTATTTTTTGTATTTAAGTAATGAACACTTTAGGGAAATATTGAAAGAGAAAGAATTTTCCGTTTCATTGTAAAATGTAAAATAGCTTGACAACATTTTATATTATAGGGTTTTACAGCTTGTTGTAAGTTTTGTTTTTTGTTTTTTTTTTGTTTTTTTTAGTTACAAAGCAAATAACAAATATTCTATACAGTAGTTATAAAAAGTTGTAATTCTATATTACGTAATAAAAAACTTATAATATTGTAATTCTATATTACGTAATATAGAAACTTATATTGTCTATATTATAAATTAGTAACATTCTATATATGTTATTGTACAAAATTGTAATTCTATGTAATTATAAAATTAAAAAAAAATATGCACAAGGTATATATTATATTTTAAATAATTTTTTATTATTAAATAATACATAATTATTTTTATACAATTAAAACAGTATACATAGAATAAATATACTTTCTTAAGAAATAAAAACAAAAACAGAATGGATTGAAGTCTAATGAAATTATTATATTTGACAGGCACATTGGACTAGACCGTTAAAATGGATACGAGCAACACCATTCCTAATCCAGGAAATTATCCAGGAGACCGGCAACAGTTCTGTGTCTCTTGGAATTCCCACCAATCAAACATGCATAGTGCGTTTCCAAAGTTGCTGAGTTCAGAGCAGTTTGTTGACGTTACTCTGGCGTGTGACGGAGGTTCAATAAAATGTCACAAAGTTGTACTGTCCGCCTGCAGTGACTATTTGGAACGTTTACTGCTGGACATACCATGCTCTCATCCTGTCATCTTTTTGAGAGACATGAAAATGTGGGAACTACAAGCTCTGGTCGAATTTATGTATCGTGGAGAAGTATATGTCGAGCAACAACAACTCGCTACATTGATGCAAGCGGCAGAGGTTTTGCAGGTATATTTTTGACATGCATCTATACTTAACGTTTGGTTTTCTTTGTTCTTGTTGGATTTTATGAAATTTTGACTTTCTCTTGTAAGTTTTTTTTTATAGTTTATTGTAATTTAAACTCTACAGAATCTTGTAGAGATTCGCACAAAGAAATTATTGTACACTATATTTTTCTCGATAGATACGTGGCTTATCCACTCAGGGATGTGACAACTCAAGCGAGAACACTCAAGTCGACTCGAATCCACCTGTACCTCCATCAACCCCTACTCATGTCGGAGATGACACCAGTATTTTCAAAACAGAAAATTCTTCCAACCATGACGAGAACACATCTGATTTTCTTCCCTGTTCTGCAATGGCTGCGACCAGCACAGGAAACAACTCTTCAACTACTATTACGCCTATCTCACAAAATCCAAACTCATCATCTAATTTCGGCAATATAGAGCAAAATGAGGCACTGCAACATCTCGAAAAGGCTCTCAGCGCTTGCGAAGCGACTCTTACCGAGACACAAGGTATGGTGAAGATGGAACCGGACGAACAGTTCTCGCAGCAGGACGTCAAGCCGTACTCCATTAGTATGGTGCGAAGCAGCAGTAACTGCAGCAATAATCCCAGCAGCCCGTTTCCGGCGATCGAAGGTGAATAATACTGTATTTTTCCAAACATCGATATCCAACGCGATTGCATCACAACGTTTGACATCGTTTCTACCTGAATATATCTCCGTAGGATATCAAAGAAGACAAAGACGCTCGGAAGAAGAATTGAAACAAGCATCGGACATGGTCGCACGTGGAATGACATTTCAGGTAGCCTCGGAGAAGTACAATATACCGATCAGCACTATTCGATTTTACATGGTTAGAAAGGGCATTCTGCAGAGGAGGAAACGCGGCCGCGGTTCGAGCAATCTCGGTATGAATAGCCAACCAAGCAGCCCTGGTAGTCCGCCGTATCATATGATGAGTTATCGCCTGCCTGAGAGCCTAAATTCCAGTCTACCGTAGTGCTGTATGAAGAAGTAGTGAGTTTTTAGACTTCAGTTTTCGATCGAACAAATTTTTTATCGTCGCCTTATATAGAGCTGTTCCAGACAGGATGTCTCGCTCGACAGTTCCCACTTTTAGCCTTCTATCTCACGTTTCTCGGTTTCATATATTTATGTTTTATTATTTTTTTCTTTTTGTTTTCAGTTTAAATAAATGCGCTTCATATCATTTCGCTCGCGGCGTGCTCTGCGCGCTGGTTTATAAGACTACTACTATGTTCACCACGTGAAAAGTAGTGAGAAAGAAAAACTATATCATTCTCGTCATTTCGTTCCATTAGATACCTCTCTCTTTATATAATCGCGCAATAGGCGATAACAAAAATAGACATGTAGAGATATGATTTGTGTCTCGAACAGCTCCGCGCTCCATGTATATATATAAAAATAAAAAAATACCATATGTACACAGTTCGGACACAGCATTAAGCTAAGAAGTTCGCAGAGTGTGCGAGTGTGCACGCGTATAATTGTATCATGTTTACGTTGACTACAGTGACCTCAATAAGACTGCCTAAAGGAGAAAAAAAAAGAACCCAGATATTTTCTTTTTTAAGTACAAAGATACATATTAAATATATTGTAAAGAGTACACACTATCATGCCTATTTAAATACATTTAAGAGAAATCATACACATGTAATAATATATATTAATATATATCTCTTATGTGTGTATATATAATTAGTATATATTATTATACAATTTTTTTTCTTTATCATAAACTTACAGAATACTTGTGTACTTCTCTCATTGTTCATTTGTACATTCCGCAGAAGATGTGCCTTAACATATAAAGTAGAAAGTTGGACAAGCGTTAGAAGAAACGTTTCTTTTCCTCGTAGAGCTTTAAAATCATTGGTTGAGCTTCAACCAAAATTTTTTAAATGATATTTTTTTCAAGAAATTTTATTGTTTCTCTATAATCGTAATGCATGAATCTCTCTCTTAGAAGCGATGCGTACGCATTTTTTGAAATAAACAAGTATCAATGGAACACAGCTTTATTTGTTAAGGTATGTTTAACACCGAGTGTACACAAAACACGAAGAAACGATGTCGAGGAAATAGACTGCTTCCCCTCGCAATCTCAATCTCATTCAGTCGATAGTACGCTTATTCTCGCGCGCATGTGACGCATTTTAACGCTCGGAGATTTTAACCGATCGAATCTCAAGTTCGAACGTTCATAAATACCTCGAATCTTCCGCACAGAGCTCGAATTCAGTCAGACCGAAGAAGGACATTGAGCAGGATGTGTTTGCCTCTTTCTCTCTGCAAATGATTATTCTAAATATTACGTATCGATCAAATAGTTCGAACGGTTTTTTGTCGAGCGTGCATTTCGAGTCTCCGCCTTGAAGGGAATTATTTCCTCGATACTCGATACTTCGTCGATCAGATCAAATTCAGCGACATCGTTCCTTAAGTCTCGCATCCATTTATGAGTTATACATCGATCTGTATAATCTGTATTTTTAAACAAATTAAAATGAAGAGATCAGTATCGAGCAAAAATAAGATTTTTAATAGTGAATCGTACAATCAGAATCACAAAACGGAGTTTTAAAAAACGCGAATAATGGCATTCTTTACAACTGTCTTGTTGTTTGAAGTGTACTATTTTCTTGGTGGAGATGAGCACTATATTTCATACATTCGTTCTTGACACTTGCCTTGTTGTTCGAAGTGTATTTTTTTGGTGGAAGTGAGCAATATATTTTATTGATCTCTTTCCAGAATTGATCCCTCCCGATTATAATACATCATTGAATATAATGTTTCTGTACAATTCACTCATTATGACATTCAACAAAAAAAGAAAATGCAAAAAAAAGAAAATGAGATGGAACGTGACAAGCGACTAGGTTTAAAAGACTGATGCTAGTATTCGCGTTTTATAATATAATAACGTTCCGTTTTATGATTCTGATTGTACGATATATTATTAAAATCTTGTTTTTGCTGACTTTTTTATATTAATTTGTTTTTACAACACGAGCGTTTTTCATTTTGTTACTGTATTTTTAAGAGTGCCTATATCGTAAGGCTGAAAGATCAAAGTCCATTTAAACATTACAAAAAAAAAAAAAAAAAAAATCGAGCATTTCACAAATTCAAATCTTTATCGTTTCGAATCGTTTTTATCTGCAGGATTTCTATGTAAGCACACTTTAATGAAGTAAACCACGCGATGTAAAGTAGGAACATATAAAGATAATCACAAATGATGTAAATGACAATTCCTTTATGCTGTGGACGAACGCTAAACACGTATGGTTGGTCGATTCTCAGCCGTGTTCCGTTCTTCTACTTAGTGACCGGTGTAGTTAGCTTTGCATACGAAAGATATAAATGTGGGAGGAATGAATTTTTGTATTACGCATCATTATCGCTCCGAACCGTAGCGAGACAGAGAAGATTTACAAAGTACAGTTCAAAACAAAATAAAAAAAAAAAAAAAATGAAAAAAAAAGACAAGAGAAAGCATGAGAAAGGAAAAGAAAAGAATGGAGATTGATAAAACTATTTCAACGTAATTAATAATATTTTTTTAATGTGACCTCGAAATGTTTTTCGACGGAGAAGAAATTTCCCCAAGAGCGTATAAGTTATTTTTTAATTGTATCATACAATTAACGCGCATGACTCAGTCCGTCTTATCTCTCGAATTAAGTTATCTGTGACATCCATACGACACATGTTAATGTAATAATATTTAGCGAGTATTTATCTTTCAGATATTTTAAATAAGTCCTATATAAAAAGTAACGGGATTGATTGATAGAAAAAAAAAGCAATTCCGAATATCTCCTTATATATCCCGCACCAGAGTGATGCTTAAAGATCAAAAAGAAAAAGAAACAAAGTGTATACAATTGTAGAAAGACAACTGGATTTGTCCGTGTAAAACGTCGAATTAGTAGTCACTATGTTTAAGACTGGTAATACGTGGCTAAAAAAAGAAGAAAAAAAAACAACAAGATTTAAAGTCTTAGACACAGCAATCCTCAATCTATTATACAGATATTTTTGTAGGCACACTTTGTCGAGGAAGGTTTCTTCTTTCTGCCTTTATTCTATAATAATACCTTGATAACTTATACAGTGTAAGAGGAAAAAAAAAAGAACCGGTATTTATTCGAAGTTCACCATTTAGCTTTGTTGAACATCACAAGAGATGAATGAAACATGACGTGCGTAGTGAAAATGCTTTTTACATGCTAGTGTACAAAATATAAAGAAAAAAAAACAGCATTTGTAATCGATGATAAGAATCAATCCGGTGTCTGTAAAAATCGGCGAAACGTCGTCGCCGTCGTCCCGGCTTGCCGGTGACGGTGATGATTTTTTTCGTGATTTTTACGCGCGTCGGTTCTGCCTTTTCAAAGAAGTTTAATTGTACGACAGCCGTGGCGCGCATATACAATGTAATTGTAAAACGGTATATTGCCTTTGTTAAATAGCGTTTGGATAAAAGCCATATTTTTCCATGCAACGCAATAATCCAGCAGAATAAATTACAGTTAAACTGAGAAGCAGCCTAAAAATAGGAAAGAGTGCCAGATTTATTACAAAACAAAAAAAAGTGGATGACATGAACAATAAATAAATAAACACATAGAGGATAAAGTAAAGTTTATCTATCACTTAGAGTGTAACTGCCTTTCTCTGGCCTCTTAATAACTGGATTATTAATTTATTTATATTAGACAATATATACGAGAGAAGAGAGATACATTTAAAGGATGATAAAAAACAAAAAACACAAATCTAACTCTTAGAAAGCTTGTTAGAAAGCTTTTTATCGCAGTAAGACTGCTGTCATCCGACTGATGAAACACGTTCTCAAGAAGTTGAACATTTTTGATCGAAGCATACATGTCACAGATCTTACATAAACCGTATTTATTCTCATTTTTCATTTCCCAGTACGATCACAATTAACATCTCAATATGAAATATATATATATATATGTATATCGAGAAAAAAAAGAGAAGAAAATTAGTCGCGTAATCGATATTATAATGTTAATGCGAACTGAGAAGAAGAGAAACACAAACAAACATGACTTACAATTGTTGCCTGTTGTAATGTCTTCAGTGACAGTTGAACTGAAATGACTTACTCGTACATAACATTCTTTCCGGTGAGGAATCAGTATCGTGTAAATCATTGTTCTTAAAAGAAGTTCCAGTTGACAAAGGATTTTATACGGATCTACTGAAAAACAAAAAAAAAACCAGTATTTCAAACCAATGAAGAATAATTAGTTTTCTAATAATAAATACAATACCTTTTATTGCGAATTTAGTACAGCGCTTAAGTCAGTAAATGCTCAGCGTAAACGCTATAACATATTTTTAGTGAAAAATCCGTGTCATACTCACAGTGTATCATAATGTCTTTAAAGTATGTAACTAAAAACAAAAAAAAACAAAAAAAAAAAAAAGAACCCACAATCAAAGACGTGTGAAACGATACTTAATGACTACTATCGTAAATAGCCACTATTCGTAGCAGTAAAATAGGTAGCCACTTGGAGGCAGTTTATATTATATTTAATTATATTACTCTTATATTGCTTTTTTTTGTTTCTATATACTTTTACGACGGTATTATTACTTGTAGATAGAATCGTAATACCTAGAAAAACTTGATTGAGATGTCGTATCAGCGTAACCTTTAAGTCTTTTTTTACAGTTACCGAGTATGTAATGGAATTAAATAGGCAATGCAATTAAACATATATGTTTTTTTTTTTTTTTTTTTTTTTTTTTTCGTTTCGCAATCGACGCGATTGTGTTTTGTCTTTGGATTTTCGATTAGTGTGTATATTCGACGTGACTGTTTTATTATACAGGCAACAGCGTTTAATGTCTTTACACATGTGTGAGGTTTGGACGGCGGTCACACTTGTGTTAAAATGCGAACGTTTATTTTACGTTCGCTGTTGTACAATTACTGAAACAAATACGACTTAGTCATACGCACGTATACAATCCGTAAACAATTAAGATACAACAACATTAATTGTAACATTTGCGTTGTTTTAACGCAAGTGTGACTCTGGTCTTAGGTGAAATTATGTGACGAGAACGCTGTAAGTTCGGATGTAATGAGTCTGCGAAGTAAGTGAACACGCTGTAAGTGAACTCACTCTAAAGTAGTATTTTTTATATCATTTTACTAGAGCTTAAGTTTTTATTATATAGTAGAGCGATTCTTAGTAGAAAGTGTGAGCTTCGCGTTGAACTTTTCGAATGTAACGCATAGCATGAAAAAGTTTAGAGAAGACTCGAGTAAAAACGAAAAGACTGCGTCGCACAGGAAATAAAAAAAAAAAAAAAAACGGAAACGTGTTTCCGCGCGACGATTTTCGCGAGATTACCATCGAGAAGCTGACTAAACTTTTGCGTTACATCGGAAATCGTTAAATGCGAAAAAACACAAAAAACTAAGAATCAAGAGGTATGTCTCTTTCAAATGTAGTCTATATTCTAAATACGTTAGTCTTCTCTAAACTACAGGAAAATAAAATATTGATCAACGATCGATCTCTGCGTAGCTATTATGTAACTTTTCAAAGTCGATTCCGATCGGAATAATACCGACACATTTTTACTATTATTCCTTTTTCATTAAAAAGAAAAAGAAAGAACGACATCATTCCAATCGAGAAATTGATTCCAAAAAGTCGCATTGATAGCTACCTTCCTCCCCTTCTCCGATTGCATGTAGAGTTGCTTGCCTATTTACTACAGAAGTTGCGTGCTTTGATGTTTGTTTTCTTTCCAAGTAAGTTGTGTTGCGCGAGAAGCGATCAGACAAACTGATTTTGTAAATTTCAAGTTTTCTAATTGTAGATAAAAAAAAACCGTAACAAAATAAAAAAATTGTCTTCTTGATCGACCGGATCTATGCAAAAAGGCTTTATATGATATATGCGAAAAAAAAACAAAGTACTTGCGATATTACGCTGAATCACCGCCGACGCTTCCGAATTTCACACATTTCTCCGAAGACTCACCCTCCTCGCTTCGCGGCGCACTTGGTCTCGCGCGACTTGCGGCCGCGGGGTTATTCAGTATTATATTAAATAACACACATCGCGTGCGAAAGCCTTCGACTGCATCCGTTTCACGGTTAGATCCTGTAAGCGTCCTGTAAGATAAGATATAGTTACACTTATTGTTACTACACAAATGTTTGCGTCAAACCGTATTCAAGACGCTCTACGCGCGCAATTCACGTTGTCTCTTTCTCTCTCTCTCTCTCTCTCTCTTTCCACTTTTTATCTCAGAGAAGTCATTACGTTCTTTAAAAGAACGTTTCACTCTGCGTGTGAAACATGACGACAATGCACGTGTCAGTGATTCTGGGAAGCTCCGTTATCTCGTCCGTGTGGTGTACTTGTTTATCCTCAATCTTTCTCGATCGAGGGACAACAAGTGGACAGCGCGCTGGAAGAATGAGCGAGAATTGCGGTGACGTTGGATGAGGAAAAACATCGCGATGAGAAGAAAACTCGGTAACAAGATCGCGCTCAGAATCACCGACTCGTAAACATTATATAATCGATATAAATGTGAAATATTTTTAAACCTTATACATATATGAACACACACTTATACTAGATAATATATATGATATAGAAGTAAAATTATATTCTCTGTCTTACACATCCAAAAATTATGGTTAGTGCAATGGAAAGTAATATATATATATATAGTAATATATATATATTATATGTATACTTATTTGTGTGTATTTACATATATTTACATATATACATAAATATATGTATAATATATGTATATATTACATATAATGTTTAAAAATATTTTACATTTTTACATTTCTCCGTCGCATTATCAATAACAAAAAATAAGGCAATTTTCAAAATTCATAATTTTAGTTCTTGAGCACACCCGAGATAACGTAATGTGACTGAATTAACAAACACTGAATTACTCATGTGTAACAGCGCATTCTCTATTAATATTCATTACGTTTCACGATTAATCCAGAATAGTCGCGTGAGTTACATGTTACTCTATGAAAGTGAAAGCCGTTTTGCAGCTACGACATGTTTATGTTTCGATATATCTTTCATTGTTTTTATCCGGTGCGCACAAACGGTGACAAAATCTGCATCAAGAATGTCACTGAATAAGACAAACA
Organism: Pseudomyrmex concolor; assembly: GCA_014839585.1. Lineage (NCBI taxonomy): Eukaryota > Metazoa > Arthropoda > Insecta > Hymenoptera > Formicidae > Pseudomyrmex > Pseudomyrmex concolor. The sequence goes on along the minus strand of QVOB01026940.1, from coordinate 31,862 downwards.
GCAATTCTTAATATCCTCGTTAATATAACGATGGATTTTTAAATTGAAATGATACACACGCGTTTTACGCGACTACTCAGGTGGATCAAAGCTGATTCTGTTGAATGAGCGAAAGGGAAGAGACGAAGCGAAAAATATAGAGCGTCATCTTGCAATCCTTTGACGTGAGAGCGACCAAGGGAACCAAGATGATGTCGGCTTGGTTGTTAGAACGCACTGGTTAAGCGTCGTTGTAAACGCGTTTTGAATACGGAATTTTCCAAGCGTGCGGATTCAGTGTAATATACACATGACGGGGAGAGACGAATGTGTGTACGATGAAAATATACGCGCACATATATATATATATGTAATACAAAATGAGTAATAATAAACAAAACAAAAAAAAAACGAGACACAAAAAATGAACAAACTAAGGAGTTTTGGAAAACTGTATCTCGTCGTCTTGTGACCGTATTAACTCACAAAGAAGTAATGTATTGTTCCCGGGTTTTGCTGATCGCAATAAAACTACCAGAGAAAGATTTTGCAATTGCGTGGTAAGGATCTGTTACCGTTAGAGCGTGGTCTTAAAATTACGTTGGTTACATATTATACAAAATATATACACAAGTGTACATTGCGGCGTACATTTTCATAGGAGTGTATGTCACACACACGTGCGGAAGCAAAACGGAGAGAGAGAAAAACAAATGCAAAGCGATGTGACTGTGTATGCACGGGAGAAACAGAAAAAATGAATATACAAAAAGAAAAAACTTAGCGACTTTTAGTGTTAAGTGTTTATGTATCGGAGAGGGTTTTGTATTTGAGCGAACACACGGAGATATATATTGGCAAACACGTCGAGGAACAAAAGGTGTTTTGTTTTTCGGCGAGGTGAGTGATACCCGCTTTCGTGGATCATGGATCATGTGTGAGCGTGTGTGTATCTCAATGCGAACGTTTGTGAAAGTAAAAACCCTGATTCTCAGTCGTAAGGGAGTTTATAATCAATAAAAAAATAAAAAAATAAAAAAAATAAAAAAAGAGAAAGGCGCGCGCCCGTGGGGAATATTCGATATATCGAGATCCATGTTTATTTCCGACGGGAATCGCGCGGCGAAACTAGATTGTAAGCAAGTTGGGAAAAGGAAGTGTCATTTATAAATTACTTTTATTTTATTTTATACTTATTAACACCGCCTGGCGAGAGATCGTAGCTCGTATTCTCGATTGTAAGATCTTTATATAGCGAAGCGACTTTATTAGATTTAATTAGACACTGTAATTGTAATTTGTAATTTCGTGGGTCAGTCCGATCAGAGTCACGACTGTGCGACGACTGTCTACATTCTCCCAACACCGTTCGCCCACCAGTGTGTATACACCCGTCTTCCTTTTTGCTCTATTCATGTCAAACTTTCAGTTTTGTAAAAACTTCGCGGCATTTAGAATTTCATAATTGCGTGGCTTCTTTTTTTTTTTTTCGTCGAAAAAAGAACCGCGTATCACGCGATATCTCTGGTAAATCTGCGGAAAAACGGCGTTTTCCCTTGTCGTTGCATTTTTCATCGAATATATATATGTGTCGTTGTTTGAGTTTTTTTTTTTTTTTTTGTATGACAAACAAACAATCTGTATTTTAAGAAGAGTCTCGAAGAGAAAGAGAATTTTTGCATATAATTTTAAGATCGTGTAACAATGTGTTAGTGAAAGCATGCTTCATAGAGTGATAGGACAGTGCTATATAACAACTGAATAACAATTAAATATTATATAAAGATTAAAGTTAATTAGGATTATAAGGCATTTATTAAGTGCAGAGTATTTCCTAATAAAAGTGCTACTGAAAAAAAAAAACCAAGCTCTGTGGCTCTTTTATTGCGTGTCATCATCACTCTTTGTCCGACGATTCTTCTTCCGTTAGACTAGAACGCCAAGAAAGAGTTTCTCTTTGTGTCTAAGACGCGCCCCGTACATTTGTCGCGCGCGTCATCATCGTTACTCGGTTGTCGACTTTGTTTTTTCGCGCTTCTCAAGGCCTTCGCTCCAGGCAATGAAATTTTCAAACTTGTGTAACTCTTTTCAAATTCATCTCTGCGTGTACGTACCGGCTTACCTTAAATCGCGCGATATTAATCATGTAATTAACGCGTTAAAAAACGTATAGGACTATAAATATGTTTGGAGTAACTACGCGACGTTGCTAATATTAATTGAGTCGTAAATAACTTCGCCGCGAAACTCCCGAAATAAATGTAAGGAAAACCGAATATTTATTTATAATCTGATTTAATGTTTTTCTTGCGACAAAAACTTGTATAAATCTCAATTATGTTATATTTCTAATTTTTTTTTTTTTTTTAGAAAATAGAGAGTCTTACTTCAAAAATGATAGAAACGTGTGTGTGTAAATTTTATATATCGGTTTCTTACGTGCAATTCTTTACGAATTTGTTCACAATCATTTGATTGACTGTTTGCAGGCTTGTTTCTCGATCGTCGGCAAGTAAGTCGATTGCAACCGAGACTGTATGCGTGAATTTTACATGTCACCAGCCCGCGAATGAAATGCCCGACTGCACTTGGATCTGTAAGTACAGAGAAATTCAGAGAAATCGAGTAGTTTGGTTTAATTTCGGATCGGGAAGGATCACTGAACTTTCCGAAAGACGTAGTTGTAGACAAACGCCGCGCGCGCCGGGACTATTACATACCCGGTGGGAGAATCTCTTTGTGCGTCGCAGCCGCGATTAAAAAGGATTACATACGAAAAACAAAGGTAAGTAAAAGATAAATATAAATTATATTGTCGAATCACAAGTTGGAAACGCAACTTTCGATGAGCGCAAATAGCAATTCGTTCTAAAACCTAATGTCTCGAATCACTTTTTGTGTCATTCGAGATCACAGAATTTGGGAATTTGATTTGAGAAAAGAAAGCATCCAAGAAGTTACTTTATGATTTAAATCGTTTCGCAATTACTTGCTCGCTCCAATAACACCTAGCGATTCGATTGGAGTATCGTAGAGATTCTCGCGCGCAGTGTAACAACGTGCGTACATTGGTCATCGACATCTATTCCTTGTTTCTTCTATCATTATTTCCTGCACGAATCTAGCGATTGATTTACTTATTATTTTAGTTAATCGTTTTGCAACGTTCTGGATTCTGCTATTAGGATCATTATTTCTGCGAATACAAACTTTCAAGCGGCGCTAATACACGATTTGATTCTAGACTTCGGGGGTGGAAGATTTTCGCGCGACGCACTGCGTATATTATCGTTGCAATTTTGCCAAATGCGTTTTTACCACGATTTTCTCACGCGGCGTCACGCGCGCGTCAAAACAAGTCATAAACTATTTTCAAGCGAAAAAACGCGTGCGAAAGAAAAAGTGAGAGGATGATGAAGAATTAGAAAATTTTAATTAAGTTCGCGCGAGAATTCAGATCTTGTCCTTGAAGGACCGCGGAATAAGATAATTCTCCCTTCCCAGATAGCAGAGCAGATGATGGGTTCGAAAGTCGGTGAAATTGACAGGTGAGAAAAGAAAAAACGCTTCTTGTTACTTTTCAAACTCGGCCGTGTCAAGTCTACGGCGATGAAAAGAAAAAATTGCGTAGCAGCCAGAAGACACATGCGCAAACTCCCGCGCGCCGTCGTCCCTTTGTGTTATTTTCGGACAGCGAATCACGTCGAGTTGGAAACTTTAAATAGGACCGGGCTGTTCGACGAAGAAGATAGTACGTGACATCGTTCCTACATGCTGGAGCATCGCACAGTTTTTCAAGTGAGTAAACAAGCAAATGTCAAATTCAACATGCGGATGTTTTCATCGTCGATACCGTCGTCGTCGTCGTCGTCGTTGTCATGAGTTTTTCGTGATCAAATAATCTGCCAAACAGAAGGAAGATGTTAGTGACAAGTTGTCTGACGGATGTTCTCGCAGTACGAATCTCTGTAGTGCGGTGAGAAATTTTTGATTAATGCAAGATCGAAAGAAAAATCATTGAGAAATTCTTTTGTGCATCACAAGGTTTGAAAAAGTTCTTTGCTACTCCAATTTAATCAAATTTTCCATTTGAATATTAACATAAGAGAAATTGGAAAGAAGATATAGAAAAGAAATTATTGAGAATTATTATCGAGAGAATCAGAGTGAGTTTTATTTCCTCTTTAATGATCTAACAATTATTTTAAATTACTAAACATCAACTATTATAAATCATTCTAACTTTTTTATATCAACAAGAAAAAATTAATATTCCAAATACCCTGCTATGTTTGACAGTGTTTGACAGTTCCGCAGAATCTAGTCACCCTCGCGCGACAAGTGTCAAACTTTTGTTCTGATGGTTCCAAAAACATCTCTCATTTCCGCTTTGCCATTGTCTTTCGCGAATTGCGCAATGTTATCGAGATCTTGCATTAATCTGGTAACTAAATATTTATGAGGCACAACTATGAAGCAGCAGAAAATTGGCATTGAATATTGACTTTTCTGCGTCGTTACGCCAATCAATCCGATCGATCTTAATCTTATGTATTCATAGATTTTTTTGATGGAGAAATAGAATGATCTATACACGCTTTTACTAATTAATAGTTCAAACGTTATGGAATAAAAATGATACTGAGTAGAATGGCTTTTCTGTCGATTAATAAATCAGTTTATAAATTTGTTAAAATATGTTAAATTAAAAAAATTTTTCAATATGTCAAGTTTAAAACTCTTTGCGTTAATTTTTTTTTCAATAAACTTGACAAAAAATAAATCTGTTCCCGCATTTAGATTGATTTTGTCAAGTTCTGAAGGAAAGAAAGAACATAAAGTTCAGGGATTGTTTTGCATTGAATTCCTAAATTATTGTGCAACAAAGACATTTGCTGAGAGGATGCTGGGTGCGTAAGACAAATGCACCCGGTATCTCGTGCGTCGTATTCGCGGAGGAGACGCAGACTGCGTGATTTCTCGATCGACGATGATGCCACGTGACTTCCGGCATCATCGCCAAAATTGCCTCTTGGCAGGGTTTCTAAGCTCGTGACGTGCGTGTCAGTGAGGTTCCCGGGGCGGGAGCAGATGATCGCGTTGCTCGTTCATCGTCAGCCAAATCGCGCGAAGCGATCGCCGCAGAGTTATCACCGTTGGAGGAAAATCTTTTCGAGCGCGTTTAACGAAGACGCACACTGTCAACTATGTCCGGGATCGGGAATCGAGGTCTTCTGTTAATGTCTTTGTCTCTTACGCAAATACTACAGAAAATATGACAGAAGAAATTTTACTTTCACGTATATTGCGCACGTATACACGCAAGAAAATACACAACATTCAACCCAATTCTTCTTACAACGCCACTTAATACAATTTTATTATACTTCACCTATTCATCAATTATCACATACAGCAAAACATGCAGTTACTGTTCTGTTTCTAACAGTGAAACTTTTCGAGTTGTTACTCGGTTCATTGACTCTTATTAATTTTTTTATTTTCTTGTATTGCAGATTTCTCAGGTTTTCACGCTCGTCGTTTAAGGCACATACGGGACGAAATCAGACTCGATATTAAATTTAAAGTGCGTATTGACACGTAACAGAATGCATGTTTGTAATGCATGTCAGGTGGTTCGTTCTCAAAAATTTTTTTCTGACGAATTTTTTAAAGTATCAAGACGCGCGCGCAAAAACGATTCGATTTAAAATTCCTTTCAATCGATACATTTGTCGATAATGACAAAAATGATTGGTGATGTTTTAGTAAGAAAAGTAAATTTATGCATGAGTATATTAAGAACTGAGCGATCGATATATATGTAATGTATATAAAAAGTTTGTGTTAGGAAGTGTTTAGCTTCTTCGAAAATTTAGTGCTTGCCACAATCATTCAGGAAGTTCTTAAATTTCCGGATCCTCTCTCTCTCCGTTGCTACGAATAGTAAAATAACAAAATTCAACGAGAGCGATTTCTCGCGACGTTGACAAGTTACGTACCGATAAATTCTCCTGTCTATTGTCTCGCTATAAATTTTCTCTGCCGAATGCGCGAGGCGTTATATAATCTTTCCGTCTCCTTTTGTCTCTGATTTTGTGTCTCTTTTACCGGTGTTGCGCCATCAAGTAGATGCCGACCGAGTGCATCGCCAACCCGTTGCAGCGGGAGCTGGCTGACGCGATAATACGGCTGCAGCCGCTCGACGAGATCCGCATCTTGCTCGCGTGCGGCGCAAAACCCAACGAGCCGGTCACCCAGGGCCTCAGGCCCCTGCATTACGCCGTCTGGCAACGTTACACCGAGGCCGCGCAGCTGTTGCTGGTGCGCGGCGCCGACATCGACGCCACCGACGAGTGCGGCTACTCGGCGCTCCATCTCGCCGCCGAACACGGCTATCTAGACCTGGTGAAACTGCTGCTTAAGTATGGCGCCAAAGTGGACCACCGACAGGACACGGGGGAGCTGTTTCCCAGGTGGTGACATATAGAACATGTCTATTACATTTATTCTTTGTTCAAGTTTTGTGGATAAAAGTTAATATAAAAAGAGATTTCACAAGATAACGTAATACCTGTATGTTTCATCGTTGTAATGTTTGTTTCGACTTAGAACCATGTTGTGCGACGAGCCGCTGCGTCTGGCTCTACGGAACCGTCACGTGGATGTTGCAAGGATCTTGCTCGAGGCCGGTGCCAATCCAAACAAGAGATATTTCTTCGGCTCCGAGATTAATCTGGTATCTCCCTTAGATATGGAGTGCATGGAGCTACTGTTGGCCTTCGGGGCTCAGCCGAATACACGTGATCGCGCCGGGTTAACGCCTCTCATGAAGGCTGCTAGACTGCCACAGGTAAAAAAAAAATAGGAAAACGTTTAAAGAACAAATTACTCTTTCGCAAAAAAACACGCTCCAGAAAAACGTTCTTATCTATTTCAAAACGTGCTAATTCTTGTATTTTTTTAATTCCTAAAAAAAGGTCAAAGTTTTTCAACTAAAACTTTTCTGTTACAGGGTATAGCTTCGGTGCTTTTGTTGCTGAGCTACGGCGCGGACGTGAACTCGATGGCGGACGCCAGGCACGATTATCGGACGGTGTTGCATTACGCGATCCTTGGTGGCGATCCAGCGGTGATCAATCTGCTGTTAAAACAGGGCGCCCGATTGGATCTCGGGCCCGACTACCAGAAACCAACGGCCTTGGACTTGGCCATTCTCAAGGGAGATCCGTCGATCGTCGAGATGCTGCTCGTGGCAGGTGTGTTACAAATTGATTACGTGATGATATTGAGATAACGTCTAATTGGCATACGGCCGAATCGCGCGGTATTCGAAGGTCGTCGCGTGCCGAATACGATCACGTCAATTTAATTTCACTTCTCCTCTTGACATATAGGCGAACAAAATATTATCCTAAAAATATTGTCCCAAGATATATTATGGTAATATTAATTATAATGTTTATAGCTCTTAAATTTAATACAAAATAAAGTGACAACAACAATGGCGCGTTTAGGTGCAGACGTGAATGCTACGTCGCCGATTATCGGCTCGCCATTGCACGTGGCGTGTGCGGACAACATTCCGAATCGGCTGGAGATCCTGCGCATGCTGTTAGAACGCGGCGCCGATCCGAATCTGGTTATACGCAGCGACGACGGGCCGGCGCTGCGACCGGTCCTCGCCGAGTACGTGGCCTCGAACGAGAACCCTGCAGTGGAGGTAGTTGCGTTGTTGCTGAAGTACGGTGCACGAGTGGTAATCAAGACGCAGTTTCGCGATCCGCACGGCATCCTCAACTCTTTGCAGAACACGGCAGACAAACCGCGGCTGCTACGCGCGCTGTTGGAGGCCGCCGAGAGCTTCGATCCCTGCATGATACGACGGTCCAGCAGTCTGACGGACGCGCAAAAAGCGCTGGTGATGGAGGCCGCGAGAACCCCGTTGCCGTTGATGCATCAGGCGAGGCTGATAGTCCGCAGGCTCTGCGGCACCCGGCTGCCGAAGATCGTCATGAAGCTGCAGCTCCCGCAGTCGTTGCATCGTTATCTTCTCTACGATTTCTATTAGCGAAACATTTTGCTCGAGGGAAACGATGTATACACGTTTGTCTTCCTCGTATATTTCCGGTGAAAATTGTGAAGATCCTATATTCCATGGTCCAGGTCGACGCTTGCGGATACAATTGCAAACTCCGAGATACAAAGAAATATTGAAAAAAAATCTCACACTTGTTTAAATAAGATTTATTAATGTTGCGCGCGCAAATAATTACAGCCCTTTTTGCAACCTGAATGTCAAGAACGTTTGTTAATTAATCTTATCTACTTTGTATCTTGAAGTTTTGGTTCAGTATCAAATTGTAGACTCGGCGTAAAGGAAACACTGTGAGAATCACGTCGTCCTCCATGTGCTACTCGATGAGTACAATAACAAGGCTGTTTGAGGCGCCACCCTCTTATATATATTTCTACTTAGTATTCTACTTTTACACACGTAAGAGCGAGCAACGTGATATGTAACGCCTGTGTGAACACGAGAAATGTATATTTTACCTACTTGCTATACTCGTATTTTAGTCGCCAAATTTACACATTTTGTATTTTCTCTTTTTCCGCGCGCGTGTGCGGAAGAAAGCTCGTTCGCGACAGAAGACGAACTCGTTGCTCACAAACGTCCAAACGTGGATGTCGCAGCGACAATTTTTTTGCGCTTAATGCAAAAAAAAAACGGACACGTTTGAAAATTTCGAGTTTACGACTTTAATAAGCTTCTGTTATTGATCGGTCGAACATCCGCGGGAACGGTTTCTTCCAGCTACGGAGCGCGAGTGATTTCGACTTTTGTACCTTTGTACATATATACACAACGATATATATATACTATATATATATACGCTCAATGTACAGTGTAAGGAAAATAAAGGAGATTCAAATTAGAATGCGCTCTGTGTTACTTTACTTATATACGTGCGATTGACGAGAACGGATGCTCGGCGATTATATATACGAGTGCGACAGAATACCGTTCTCTCGTTTGGGAGCAACAATGATCCATGCACCATCCTCGAAATAGCAGCCTCAATACCGTGACTTGCGTCAAACTTTTGGCAGTTACCTCGTTCGCGAAGCGAACTCGAAGTTCCCGCATCTTCGCGGCGCATTAATGAGAGCGCGATCTCGTCCTGTAAACAAATCGAGACCTTTAACTCTTGAATCTTATTATATTACGAAACACTTTTGATATGAGAAAATTTATATATTTTTGAAAATAATGTTTACGGTTTGAATTTTAAAACTAATACTATTATATTTTTATTACAATATAAATAATATTACTAAGTTTTTGATCTCTCTCTCTCTCTCTCTCTCTCTTTCTCTTTTCATATGCTTCAAGAATAACACACGTATAAACTGCACAATGTGTGTGCGTGTACGCGCGCGTTAGATTCTCAGAAAGAGCGCACTGAAATTCCGCACACATGGCGTTCTTCCAAGAATCGAAATATCCGCGAAAAGCGACAGTTTCTACGATTTTGTTTTGGCAAAACAATTTTGCCTTTTTGCGACCGCGAACTTCAAGTTTAGATACAAACAGAAGTAAACAGGCAAAGGTCAAGATCCGTATCATATGCGGCGTTTGCCGTTTACGATTCGTTAAAGAAATAAATACATTGTATACAAGCCGAGAAATGAACAAAATACACAACCAGAGAAAGATTATTGTTCTACAATAATTATCTCATTACATTTTTGCTTGAGGAAATAATTACGCATTGAAATAATTATTTTATTATTTTGAAATAATATATTTATTTAAAAAAAATGGTGCAGTTTTCAAAAAATTAAATATTATGCGTATTCAATGAAAACTATCAAAATAATACAGAATTAAATAAAAGAAATTGTAGTAAGTACCTGAAATACGCGGCCCTTTTCGCGTTTCTTTGAAGAAGAAACATTCGAACCTGCAGTCTGATTAATCTGAGAAGTGGAAAGTAACTGAACCGACTACTATCATCCGCACAATAGAGAATCTATTTTTTAAATATTGGCGAATCTGCGTCTCTCGAGTTTGTTGCAGGAGGTCGTTGAAGACAGTCTGAACTTTTTTTTGGTCTCGTACTCCATCTGTTAGATTTCAAAGTCCGTGCTGCCAAAATGGCAGCCTGATTTTGACAGCACATCGTGAAATAATTGCGTAGTATGTATTGTGCGTATGTGTAAACAATAATATTATTACAATTATCAGAAACGTTTTTGCGATGGTATCGACAAAAAGAAATTCAATTTTTTTTTAATTCGAAAGTCTCAGTCGCGATGCGTGTATTTTTTAACAATTTGTTTTTAAATAATCAGCAAAAAATAAAACACGCATTGTTACGCTGTGCACGTATATATATATCTGGGTTTTCTATTTCAGAGAGAGAGAAAGAGAGTTAAATATGAACCATGAAACTTTGGCAGGGATGTATATTTTTGTATGATTACGACGGTGGAAAACCGCGGGGCGCAAAGTTTATTTTAACAACTATAGTGAACGAACAAAGTAGCAAATTTCTTGAATAAAATTCAGAGACATGACCAGCCGTTTGCAAGACGCAGTCATGCAAGGAGTGGTGGAATTGGCGAAGATTCTTCGGCAGAACGGCGACGAGCTTCTGAGCGCCTCCAGCAAGCTCTCGCTGTCCACGAAACTCCTCAGCAGCCTCAACGAGGCGTTCTCGCTTATCGTGGTGGAGTCTGAGGAGCTGGACACCTCGTTTCACGTGTGCAACAGTTCCAAAATAGATATATTTCACGATGTGAAGTTCCTACACGACTTTGTGCAGAAGATCGTCGGTCTGAAGGTGACGCACTATTCCTCCGACATCAGAGTTATTATTGACATCTCCAAGTTCAAACATCTGAAGTATCTGGAGCTGAGAAAGGTGTCGGTCGAGTGGGTCAAGGGTCTGCAAAGTGTCAGAGGTCAATTGGAAAGTATTCTATGCACTGGTAGAAAGGGAGTGTCCACAATTAGTCAATTGCTAGGTAATTTAGTATTTCAAAACATTAATTTTTAAATTGATTTTTTAGTAAAAATATATTCATTGTTATTATTTGACACACTTGTTGCATTATTTGTAGCTGAGTGCGGAGGTGATACTGTTGGTATTGGATTTGTGTGGGCATCTTTGAAACACTTGATATTGCCACACAATGCTCTGGAACATCTGGATGAATCACTGGAATTAGCACCCTGGCTTCAGATATTAGATCTGAGTCATAATATGATCACTAGTGCTAAAGAAATATCCTGCTTGTCAAATCTGAAATATGTTAATTTGGGCTACAACAAATTGGAGGAAGTTCCTGTGTTCAATAAGACGACATTACATTCGTTGCAAGTGTTGGTTCTGAAGAACAATTACATTGATAACTTGACTGGTGAGCCAGCACTGCTGACTGTGTCAGTAATGACACATTATTGAGTAATTTATGTGTGCTATATCTGATAATTTCTTGACATTGTGATGTTTGTGATTTATTTATACATGAGTTGTTATTGTATTCTCATTGATTTCTGCCAGGACTCGAAGGCCTAGAATGTCTGACGGAATTAGATTTATCGTACAATTGTTTAATGGAACATTCAATGCTCTGGCCAATTCAAACGATGTCTACCTTGTTGTGGGTGTCTTTGGAGGGAAATCCTTTGTCGTATCATCCGCATCATCGAGCACTGTCTATAAAACACTTGCATCCGAGTCTGTCGGATAGCAAGGTATCTGCGCTTTGAATATCGTATTTTTAAAATTTACATAAATTACGGAACGGCGTGTGCATTAACATGACGCAGATTTGAGTAAACTCTCGCAGTTTGTTTTAGATCATTTGCCACTTTCGAAGTTGGAGAAGGCGCTGATCGCGGAAAACAGAGTTTTCACGATACGCGCGAATCTATCCAAATCTCTGAACAGCTCGATATCGACGTACACGACGGACACCGAGTTCACCGAGGAGGGATCGAATCTTCAATCGGCTTCGTGCGAGACTTTAGATAATAGTATACCGAACAGTGTACCGAAGAGCAAAAGAAAATTGAAGAAAGTGATTATTGCAGAGATCGATCAGGAGAGAGAAGAATTGAAGAAACTGCCGGACGTGGTTGCGTCTTCTCATATGAGTAATTATTGCAAAACTGATAAATAGCACGAATAACAGTACAAAACTAGAAATCAATCAGAGTATATTGCGTGTGACAATATTTCACGTTCTCTGACGTTTACCAAGCGTTGCACAAGACGACAGAACGTTACTTTCTCTTTTTATAGAATGTGCGAATTTCACTCGGATAATAATGATCTTTTTAGAGATTAATTATAGTGTCAACATTATTCAAATTAATTGATACAACAGAAAATAATGATTTTTTTCTATATGACGATGTCATATTTAACACTATATCTTTCTAGACTCGTCGAAAACTCATTTGGAGATGAAAGAACGCATTAAAGCGCTGCGAGAGAAGTTCGGCGAGGATAATTGGCTGAGCAATCAGGGAGGAACTTTCGTCCAAAACATTATGGGTCTGCATTCCACTTCGCAACCGTCAACACCGCCAATTCCCAAGATGAAGACTTGGACTGATATTACCACCGCGCCGTCTCTTTACGATACTCTGATTTACACAATGAATAACGAAAAATCATCCGATGCATCCGAACTACATGAAACTACGGAAAACGCGGAGGAAGATGAAAATGTTGCTCAGGACGAAGAAATCGTGCCGGACGAACTTCCTAATCTGAAACTTTCTATGCCAAACGAACTTTCTGATCCTGATGAAGGTGATATGTCTGCAACATGTGTTTACAGTATTAGCGACGCAATTGAGCGGAACAGTTTATTTTATTTCGTTTAGGAGTTGGAGATTTGTATTTTGTTCGGAAGAAGAAGAACGATGAGGAAATGGAAGACATTTTTTTGGTGATAACTCCCGAGTAAGTCGCTCTTTTAGTTCTTTACGGCATAAAACACACACGTATTTTTTAATTTAAAATGTACGCTCTTTAAATATCGTAAGTAAAAATACAGTAATTCATGTTTTTTTTTTTTTTTTTTTAAGAGTTGTCTTATTTGCTACGCTTTTCATTATGTTATTGAAAAATGTGTTTGTTGTAGAGATATTAAGGAAAAAAATACACTTACTGGAAAAGTGATGTACTGTTGGTCAACGAACTCCGTACTGTCTTGCGTCCTCGGCAGAAGCGATCCACCTACAGTCGACATAATTTTCGATACCACTAGGAAAGATCGGGAGAACAGGCGGTACTTTGTAGAACTGGAAGATGCAAAGGTACAAATAAAAAACTATAAATGAAAACTATAAATACTGTTCACAAATTAAAAAACAATTCTGTTTTCAGAAAATCGTGGCGACGCTTAACGCGCAGATTGAAATGCGACCGATACTGTTGAAGATTTTCAAATGTATGAAGTGTTCGACACAATTCTCGCAGGAGGAAGAATACGAGACGCGCGTCGTTAAGTCGCTGGCAGGTTCGCACCGCGAAAAAACGACGCCTTTTGGTTTGGTAATTTGTCTTGGTAGTAAAATTAACTAATTTCTTTCAGGTGTGAAACAGCTCAAGTGTCCCACTTGCAACAGCACTCTGGTCATCGAAATTGATGCTCCTTCTAACGTGGACACCGAAACTGCGAAAACTTCCGTGAAGAGTAACTTGAAACATTCTGAATCGATTTCCAGTATCGGTAAGTTTTTCTGTGCTCGCAGCATGCAGAACGATTTGAACAAGAACGGAGTGAATTTATGAAAACTGCACGGGTCACGCAGATACAATCCGTCCTTGGAAAAAAAAAAAAAAACATTTGGATCTTAATAACTAGATCATATACATGTACGATAATTAGTCGTTTTCTCTTATGTTTAATTTAGAAACTAATTGACTTTGCGTGGCCCGTGCGAAGTAACGTTGAAATTAGCTTAGCAATTTACTTAACTTTATCTTGAGAAAGATCAATAAAATTCTTGACTCTTTGGCAAAACTGATTAATTAATCGAATGATTGCGAATGCGCTCTAATAATGGTTCATGTATATGTTAATGTGTATGAATATATACACACTGACCGATGCGTACGCACGCGTGTCTGTGCGTTTTCGTCACACATTTGATGGGAACTACCAACAATACTAATCCCAAGGTGCAGGTGGAATGGAGGGTGGAGCTAAATCTGTCACCACTTCTCTGCACTCCGACTCTCACATCCAAGCTCAAGTCTGCTGTAAGCTTTAGCAAACACTAATTTATGTTACAGCATCCTTTTCTCTCTTTCTCTCTTTATCTTTCCTTTCCTTTTTCCCCTCTCTTCACCTTTTCTCTTTTCTTTCTTTCTCTCTTTGTAAATTTACATACAGCTGTCGGAAATAGATTTTTTCTTTTTTTTTTTTTTCGAAAAATAAACTTGCGAACAAACAACGATTAAAAGTCTTTGCGACACAATCAAAAATTTATAAACATAGTTTTATACTTTTTTTTATATATATAAATTTTTTTCGCCGGCGCCGTAAGTGGCGACGATTTTAAGTTGCACTTGTAAGTATAACGCAACATGTGTTAAAGCAACTATTTTGATTTGAAGTCTTTTCGAGTTAACTGTTCTCTCTCTTTGAATTTCTAAAAAAAATGTAACTACGAAATGTTATTAATCTTTTTTACCAATGTTTGTCGTCGTCGCAGGTTCAGCAACGAGTTTGGAGGAGTCAAGGGAGTCTACGCCGTCTGCGAATGCCGTAATAAAGAAATACGAGAGCGACATAGAAATTCTCAGTAATCCAAGTCAGAGCAGCATCGAGGTTTTGGACGAAACTCAAAGGTTAGTAACACACAATGTTTAAAGCTTGATACCTTTTCTTATCCATTGCCTGCAACATAATAACAAATAGATAAAATTAGACAATAAAAATAATAACTATATTATCTTATCAACCGTTCATCATACATGTTTGTATTAATTGTTTTGGGGCATGATATTTATGCAGGACAAATGTAACGCCGATTCGGAAATGTTCAACGGAGGAAAAACGCACCGCGATCGCTTCTTCCTTAATAACGATTCCAGATACTGCGCCAGTTCTAACAGGCTTAACAGAGAGCAGTTCTTCAGGTTCGTGTGCTGAATATCTTGTGTTTAATTACGAATTAACAAGAATTTGTATTACAGGCTCGCTAACAGATAGCATATGTACAGCGTACGAAAACAAGATGACCAAGTCGATGAACATTGAAACAAAATCTCACAGCAGCGATGGCGAGAAGGAAGGTGCGCTTCCTGCTGTGACGAACTTAACGTCGATGCTAGGAGGTAAAAATCAACAATCGTTACATCATTGCTACAATGACTGTTTGATCATACGAAAAGGATAAATCGCTCTACTTGCATGTTACTATTCGCAGGCTTGCTTCAGAGTATCAAGGTTGGCAATAACAAAACGCTGAAAGACGAAGAGACTTCCAGTCTTTTCGGCAGCAGTGTGCAGTATTCGTACACCGATTTCAGCAGTGTAGATCATAGAATCAAGCTACATATCATTTTAAACGTGTTCGAACATGAAAACGAAGAGCTGGTGCTTCTTCTGAGGGTATATATTTTGTTTGATATAATTTACACTGAATGTGACAGTCATAGAAATAGAATCAGTCACTGATGATGCTATTTTTTCTTATTACTCTCACGCTCAGGCAGAAATCTTGATGAATACTATGCAAGAAACGTTTCCTGGATGCTTGGTATTGTCCACGTCTAAAGTTTATGTTCTCAGAATTGATGGCCCGGAAGGGTAAGTTACTCGATATAAGAGAATAATATAAGATACTTTTATGGAAACAGAATTTGAATATTTAAAAACCTGATAACAGAGAAGATCCTCAGCGTTGGCTTCACAAGGAAATCAGCTGGACGATGGATAGACTGAGATCCTTCGTGCCGTTGCCGTTTAAGCAAGGAGTTCTGATCGAGTTGCAACAATCCAGTAAGATTGGCGAGGAGCATCTTACTATCCCGTTGCTTTGCATCTTGCAAGACTTCCAGAGAACGTCGAATTTCTTATTTTATATCACAGGTAAAGTGTTTATAACGAATAGAAAAAAATAGATTAACTAGAAGAAATGTCAAGTTTTCATCTGTATAAATAACGACACAGAACTTATCAAGTTCTCTGTTCACGATGTGTGTATGAATATTGATAGATCTACACTTGCCTCCGAGCTGCGAAGTGGAGTTCTCCGTTCCGGAGCATTGCAACCCCTTGATGCAAAACTTGGTAACAAATACTGCCAATTATCAAACCGGAGACGTTGTGAGATTGTTGGCGATATTTTCCTCCGCGGTTCTGAAGTATCAAAACGTCACCACTAAACTGAAACTGTCCGGACTGATATTGACACCTTCGGCACTGGTGATTTTAAAAGATAACGTTCAGTGGCTTATACCAAAAAGCCTGCATCAAGTGCCTGTAGTTGCCAGAGAGCAAGCTATGAGCAATTTGCTCTCAATAGTGAGTAATTTGCGATAGTTTCTTTATTTATTGTGATCAAGAAAAGAAAAATACTTATTACAAGAAAATATTAAAATGTTATAGACAGTATTATATAGAATATTTATTACGTATACGCGAAGTAATAGATTAATGAAACGTATTGTTTTAGGAGCACTGTGACTCTACATTGACTTTAAACTTTTTGGACGAAGTCGCAGGACTTGAAGAGAAATGGAATTTGACATTCGTTTCTCCAGGTGCTGTGGAAGCTGTAATCAGTTCTGTGCAGTCTCCTTGGGAAGAGTTGTTCTCAATACCTCTGCAAGTGACCAAATGCGTTTCACAGGATAACAATGTGGAGAAAATGTAAACGGTGCACAAATCAAATCTTTTTTAGTAGATCTTTTTTGAACATAAAATATATATTCAAGTTAAAAAAAAAAAAGATTAGAAAGATCTATCTAAAAGGCATTCTGTTTCTATTTTACACTCTTATGTATAATTGGAATATTTTATATACTGTTCAGTGTATATTATTAAGTATACATACTACTGTAATTACAGTATTACTGCCAATATGTTGTAAGTAATATTGCTAATACGCTCAGTATTGCAAATCGAAGGCATGCTTTTTCACTTCGAAGATTTGTCCGATTTATTTGATTGAGCGGTTGTGTTTTCATTCGAGTGCTTACACGCCTCTGATTTGCAAAATCGAGTCGTAAAGTGGCAGTCTGTATATCGTTAAGTTTTGATTCGTGATATATCTCTTGTGTAATGTTTGAGATTTTAAACCAAGTCTACGAATTCACACAAATACACATCACACAAATACAAAGATGTAGAATAGTAGACTATATATAGAGAAATATGTATATATATTATAATTAATATTCTATATACAATATGTAAATATATTTATATATATGTATATAGACTTTTTTTTGTGCACGGTTTGCGGATTGAAACCGCGTTCGTGTCGCTTATTTTTCGATGTTTTGTGGACATTTCAGTTCAATGACACAAGTTCAGTGACGCAAACGCGGCTCTAATCCGGAAATTGTGCGCATGAATTTTTGCAACATACTACGAAAGCATCGAATATCATGTATAGACTATCGATATAGTGTAACGTAGTAAAATTTGTATGGTGCTATATATATATATATATATATACACATATATCCTAGACATTATAATATTTCCAATTGAAGGTTCTTCCTTTAACACATGATGATTCTTTTCTACATCTAAAGATCTTTCTTCTATGATATTCAGCGCAGTGCAATATATTTTGTGGAGTTGGGAGAAATTGAGTTATTTAATTTCTCGCGAATCTGATATTCAAGTTGATCAACTTCTGATTGTAACTGTTTGACTGTGATATGTATATTTCGAGATTTACAATAAATACTGAAAAAAAAGAAGACAAAAAATTATTATATAGACACATTCTATATATTCAACAAAGATACACATGTAATTTTGCTTTTTTGTAACGAAGTATATATACGTGCTACAACCTCAAGATGCACTTATTTTTCTTCCACTCTTACCTACAGTCCTAGTTCTTTTTTTTTTTTTTTTTTTTTGAAAGAACAATGAAATGTCCTACATACTGGAAACAGCACTCTGCCTACCTTTGTGTTTTTTGTATTAACTTAAAAGGCTGCCATATGCAACTGACAATGATATGCACTGCTATTTAAGACACTTGTTCTCAATGTCTTGTGCAGTGTGAACGTTTCAGTTATCCTTTTATGATTGTCATCGTTTTACAGTATCAAATAGCGTGAAGAATAATTTAAAGATAAAATTATGTAACGAAGCAATAACATAAAATTAAACAAAAAGTTATGGTTATATGTGTGATATAAAATAAATAAAATTTGTATATTATTTTAATTGAATGTATAATAATATATATTGGGATTTTAATGCGATTTATGTACTTTATATACTCTCTCTCTCTCTCTTGTTAATATATTTATATATTTATTATTTATATTTTTACTTATATATTGGAATAACTTTTACTCACAAATTTAGAAATGCGTATTATACAAATTGCAATGACGTGGCTTGTTTTCAACATTATACCAAGCATCAAAGGCTTTGGCTACAGTAAGAAAGGTAAAAATAAAATTTTTTATATCTTTTTGACACATATTGCTCTTGAACATCATACAAAAAAAAAAAAAAAAAAGTTATATTTACAAACTTGAAAAGCAAGTTCTATTACTAACACTTTGTGTTAGATCAACATTTGTGGCCGAAGAAAGAGAAACTGTGCGCGGGGAAGCTGCAATCGCCAGTAGCTATATCGACGTCCAAAGCGGTTCCCTTATTGCTTCCGGCGCTCGAAATGATCGGTTACCATGACTTCCTCCCGACGCCGCAGATATTGGAGAATACTGGACACACCGGCAAGCATTCCCGAGTTGCAAAAGTTTGAGAATCTGTCATTTTCTAAAGGTACTCTCTCTCCTCTCTTTACAGTCAAGCTGACCGTGAACAAGACCGCGAGACGATTGCCGTACATATTCGGTGCCGTGTTGAAGAAAAATCAGCAGTACGAGATGGAACAGTTGCACTTTCACTGGGGCACGAAAAATAACAGGGGTGCCGAACATGTGTTGAACGGTATAAGGTGACACATTCTTGTTTTATTTTTACGATAAACTAAGAAAGTAATGTATTAACAAAAAAAAACATAATGTAAATAGATACCCAATGGAAGTACATATTGTACATCGGAACATGGCATATTCGAACTTCTCTGACGCGTTGCAGCACGAAGACGGTGTGGTCGTAATAGCTGCTTTCTTCCAGGTAATTCAACAATTCCTAAAAGATTGAAATATTGTCAATATTAACATACTTTTTCTTAAATAAAAAAATAATACAAAAGATACGAGACCGAGTTGCAATCCAAGTGTATTTTTTAATTTTATATAATAAATTATTAGTATATATAATAAATTAATTCTCTTCTTTACAACAAAAAGTAAAACATTTGATTTTAGATTTTTGTAAGTCTAAAAACATGTATATCTGAACGTAATTACGTTTTCTAGTTGCGAGATGAAAACAACGAGTTTCTACAGTCTTTTGTAAGAAAATTAGCGGACGTGCAGTGGGCGTATACAGAAGTGTCGATTGATATAAATGTAACTCTGACATCCCTGATACCTTCAAACACCGACATTTTTTACACGTATAAAGGATCGCTCACTACCCCGCCTTGTAGCGAAGCGGTCACTTGGATAATATTTGCCAATCCGGTCCCAATATCTTTTCGCCAAGTACGTCAGTTGTAAAGTTTTTACGAATTATTTTTGTAACAATACAGAAAAACGATCTTTCATTAATAAATCAAAATATTTGTTCTTTACTTTTGATCAAAGTTCGCCTTTTCAGATGAACATGTTTCGGACACTCTCCAGCGGCGAGGAAACACTAGGTGACAATTTCAGATATCTGCAAGACATCGGTTATCGTAAGATATACGTTAGAAGATTAAGCTCCGTCAAACACGACAACTTAGAGCTAAACTTCGCAAACTTAAGTTGGTTCTGGTCGTAGTACAATATAAAAGTAGTGATTTTTATTCTTTGTAAAAATAAAATTTAACATTTCAATAAAAAAAAATTCACAAATATTATGATTATTATCATAAAAATACAATTTCATCACGTATATATATATACTTACGTGATGCAATTCATTAAAGAGTAAGAGTTCTTTGAATCCAGACACCCCCAATCGAGCGATTACAATCCATGATAATAAAGAAATAGCATTATCATGTTCGCAAGGCCAGCTGAAATAATTCTGGAACGGCCACAAAGTACCTTCTGGGAGAATGATTATCGGCTGTTTCCTATACATATATAAAAGATACGCCATATAGATACCCTGAAAGAATATTAGATAGTTGAGTAGAAATCATGAAAATATGTTGCTAAAATATTTTCATACAAAACATTACATGGTTAAGGTTTAAACTTGCTATTTGTAAACATATTGGATTCTCATTAGGAAATAAGAAAGTTAAAAATAAGAAATAAGAATTTTTATGCATGTTTATATAATATATAGTTGCAAACAAAGACCAAAAATCTCAAGCAATTTACGTACATTTAATGCACTGATGATGCGAATTAGCATTGTTTCGTATGCTGCCTTTCTGTTCAGCTTGTTCTTTACTGTAACAATAAATTATTAAATTATAATTTTGTAATGATAAAAAATATATATTTATCAAACTTTGTAGATGGTAAAAAAAATTGTAGAGCTGTACAATTTTATTGAAATAAATTTCTCACATTTTGATACAATAGAAAAGAAATATAGAAACTCACTCTTTTCATTCAAAGTATTGTTAACTTGGTTGAATTTGCGTTGAAGCCTGGCGTATTTCGCAAATTCATCGTGAACCGAGATGTGCGACATTTCCTCTTTCATATTCTTTAATTCATCTCTCATTTTAATATCATCTGCCGTGTATGAATATCGCAGTTTTGTAAAGAAAAATGTTGAAATCTACGTATATTTCATAGAAAAAAAATCAATTATTAATGAATTATAGATAGAATACTTGAAATAAATGTCGTAACGATTAGGCATACGACTCATAGAAACTTTTATGTACAACGATGTAAAGAGATTTTGACATTTAACACAGAACTTATCAATAAAACCTACGCAATTTAAATATTCGAGATAAAAAATACTCACATATTTGACTAAAAATGGCAAAATAGTATCGATGATACAACTCAAAGTAGTCGTCACGAGTAAATTCATCTTGAAGTTTGAACTATGCTAAATAATCCGTGATATAAATAATGCAAATAAGTGCATCACGTAATAATCAATAATTTGTAAGACAAGAGGTGTTTTATTTTATATATCTCTCAAACTTCCCAACAAAACGTGTTGTTGATCAACTGATATATCAACATTATGTTGTATGAGGAGCCATTAGATCAAATTAGGGGTTAAGTTAGGGTTGTCAAAGCTCCTTTGATGCCGCAAACGTCAAGAAATTTAAATCACCGTTGTTTTTCTTTTTAAGAAATATTTAAACATTCCAATATATACAATAAATTTGTATTTCTCTTGTAATTATATCTTTCTCGTTTTGCGAATCACCCTCTTGTAACGTTTCCGGACGGCGCACGGCGGTCTTCTCGAACGTGAAGATATTTATTGATAGATGTCGAACTCGAACATTTTGAACATAAAGATCGTCCTACATTGGAGCAAACTCAAGTCGCAGGTCTTGTCGAATTGGAAAATTGCATTGGTCAAATCAGCCAACGGATCAAACGCGATTGGTTAATTTTACGAGATCTGCTACTTGCGTTTACGCCTTGCGACGAAATGTCTATCTACACTAGACACCTGTCTATACTACTCATTAACCTGTCTGATTGGTTGTGGCAACGATGCGCTACTCTCGTCATCCATCAACACCGTACGAATACTGGCGGGAGATAATCCGTAGCTCAGGAGAAAATCAAAAGGAAAATAATAGAACATGTTGAACGCCTGTATAAAGTGTATATATTCAATTTAAGAGATATTTTTATATACTCCGTTATCGGTATAATATACTGTAATGTATACCGAAATATACATATATATATAGAAATCACAATTTCTCTCTCTTCCTAAGTTCTCGAAGAATTCCAGTTCTCCTCGAATTCTTTAAGGAGTGAGACGTTTAGGATCACGCGGGAACATGGACACTTTTCGGATATTGTCCAAACCAAGGTACAGCATCACCACACGTTCCATGCCAATGCCGCCACCGGCGTGGGGTGGACATCCGTATCTAAAGGCATCTATGTACGCTTTGATCTTCTCGATATCTGAAACAAACGTCTCCGTTATTTTCGTTCATCTCGACATCTGATTAAAGAATAGAGAGAAAGCTGTGTGAATGTTTTATAAATCTCAGCAAAATTGAAATGTTTCACGGTATAAACAAAGTTTCTCTTCAGGAACGTTACCGATTCCATGATGCTTGGCGCGTTGGGTGAGAAAGTCCGGATCGTGGATACGTTGGGCGCCAGATATAATCTCTTCGCCTCGCATGAACATGTCGTAAGAGTTAGATATTTTCTATAATGCAAGACCGATAATTAGCATCAAGAAAAGAAATAAATTCTCTATTGAATGATAATGAGAATATTTTACAGGATTATTCGGGTCCGGCATAGTGTAAAACGGTCTCACTGCAAGAGGATACTTGTCCAAAATATAGAAATCCGTATCATACTGAAAAAAAAAACAAACACCCTTTTTGATTAAAAAACAAATCGCGATAAAAGATGACGAGTCACGTTTAAAACAATGATTATCTCATCGAGTGAGAAAAATAGTCACAAATTAAAATTCTAGTAAAAATATTTTTAACATCTTACTATTTATAAATTTTTGTTTTTTTTACTGTGTTACACTTTAGTTGTTAGATTTTACTTGTTCTGAAAGTTTTCATTGTCTTACTTTGGCTTTGACGATTTTTCCCAAGAGTTTTTCATCCGGCGTCGACAGATCGTCCTCCTCTCCCAGCTTCACGCCCGCTTCCGCCAGCAATTCGATCGCTTGCGAATACTCCAGTCTCAGAGCTGGTTCGAGAAACTTGAACGGCTCTACCGGATATTGCTGGCTGACTGCCGCTATATCATTTGCATACCTGTTGAGACCGATTGCTAACAACTGCTAAACATTATGTATTAAATATACAAGAATATTTAAGTATTATTAACTTGTCACGCAAGCCTTTGAACAGCTCGGTAAACATTTGCCCAATAATGTCCACGACTTCGTGGTAATGATACTTGAAGGCCATCTCCAAATCGAGCCCTACGAACTCCGTCAAATGTCTGTGCGTATTAGAATCTTCCGCTCTGAAAACTAATTTCAAGAAAACAATCTCAATAAGCTACTATTAAAGATATACAATAAATGCAACACACGTTTGATCAAAGTTTGGTAATTAATGAGCCTTTCAATTATTGATTTTTTATTTCTATTAAACAAATTTGAGTTGATTCAAGTACCTGCTCCAACAGTAAAAACTTTGTCGAAATCAGCAGCAATCGCCATCTGCTTGTATAACTGAGGCGATTGAGCCAAGTAAGCGTTGCTCTTGAAATAAGATACCGTGAAAACATTCGCACCACCCTCGCTAGCTGCGGAGATGATCTTGGGAGTGTGGATCTCAACAAAGCCCTAAAGAGCAAACACCACGATGAAAAGTATTGAATAAAATTGTTTTGTGTAGAAATGAACATCGTTAGACTCACTTTTTCCGTCAAAATGTCTCTGAACAGTTTACAAATAGCAGCCTCTACTCTGAAAATTGCTTGATTAGCTGGAGTACGCAGATCCAGCACTCTGTTGTCCAGTCTGGTGTCCTGATTCACTCGGATATTCAACGTCGTTTCATCCGCTTCGTTAACGGGTCTCGCGGCGTCTTCTATCTGCAAAGGAAGCTGCGGTTTCGCGGCGCTTGCCACAAAGACTTCTTCCAGATGAACTTCCACATCTTTTTGCGAGCACGATTCAATTTGTTTTGATACGGACTTCACCACAGCCTTGACATCGACTATAGACTCTTTCGTGATGCTAAAAATATAACAAAGTGTCATGTCAAATTCTATCTATGTAAAAAAATATAACATAATTTTAAATTCTCTTAAGTTTGTAGAACTTACTTGGATACAAATTTAATCATTTGTTTGCTAATCTGATCATTTACAGCAGCTAATCCTTGCACAGTGTAGGATTGTTGTCTCAACACAATGAAGCACTGCTTGCCTTAAATAAATTCAAAATTAATGTAAAATCTAGCATGTATTAATGGAAAATTACTTTTTTCCTACAAGATATTTACCCTTTGCACGACTAGTATGCAATCGACCTCTTAACCAAACTGTTTGATTTTCCAGATTTTTATTTAGATCTTTGATTGGTATAAATTTCCTATCTGAAAATTTCTCCTTGCTCTGAATCATGTCCATTTGTCCATATTTTCCCAGAGACACATCCTCAGCTTCATTTGTAGATTCTGACTGAGATGACTGAAAACAATATTTATTCAATTTTTAAAAATTAAATATATTTGCTCAACTATAATATTCTTGCAGTTAATAAGTAAAAAATAAAAATTTACATGTAAACATACTTACAGCTTTTTCTGCTTTCTTTGCTGCTTTTTCTGCTTCCTTTTGTTGCTTCTTTAGTGCTTTCTTAGACATCTTGTCTCTTTACAAAAAGAAATAATAAATTGTTGTGTTATCATTTGACAGATTTGCTATTAGCTTTTAGTGGACAAAGTTGATTAAATAGAAAAAAAGTTTAATACATAAACAATACATAAAAACTTAATTTGTAAGTTACATATTTCTATTCTTACTCTGCAGGAGAATATTTCTCTGAATTGTCTACAACCATCTGTAAAAGATGATATAATACAACTTTATTAGCAATAAAAAAAATAGATTACATCATTCTATTTGTTGTTTAAACTGTAGTATTTGCAAACCTTACTACAATAAATATTATTTTGTTAATTCCATTTTTTTATTTTGTATAGATATAAATGTGTAAGTAAATGTGAATGACTTCCTATGTAAAAATACATGTGCACCTATACCAACATAGCTATCAAGTAGTTTTTTTTAATAGGTTAGATATTTAATCTTAAAGGTTAAAAAAAATCTTTGTAAAATTTAACGCAAAGTAAATGTAAGAGAAATATACCTTTGCTTCTTCAGTAACTTATCTGCAACGACAACAAATAAATTCTTTTTTATAAATATAATTTACAACAATCTGTCAGATTACCACTCTTCACTTCATGTCTGGTTTCGGACAGAAGTCATTGGACAAGACAATTGCATTGATCGATTCAAGCAATCAAATCGATCAATCGCGTTTGAAATAAAGTGATAGATCGATTGTGCTGGTCGAGCCATTGACAATTTCAAATGCGGAGAACTTTGCGACTTTACCGCACGAGGTCTTCGGAATCAATTTTGGCATTGAGTTGATCATTTCTGTTGGTACGGAAGCAAACTGCCAGTCATTCTCTCAGCTAAAGCTGGATAAGGCGGTTTCAATTAGTGCAAGTAGTTTTGTAATTTGTATATATATCGCGTTTGTGTGGTGTTGATCTGCGCAGTGTGAATCCAAATATTCAAAATAATGGGAGCTGTACGAGTAATTAACGATGATTCTCACTTTAACGGCGAGCTGGCCGGTGCCGGACAGAAGCTCGTCGTCGTAGATTTTACAGCGAGTTGGTGAGCCTCCGTTTTAGGTTATATTTCTCATATAACTTCCCCGTTGCGTATTTATATTTGATGTACCGGTTTCTGGAAAAAAGCAATACATCTTGACGCGATTTCACTGATTCCTGCATTTCTTTCAGTTTGTAGAAACATTTCGAGACGAGAAAAAAATCGAGACAGATCGTTTGCAAGTAGAATGCGAACTGTCACAGTAGAACTTAAACTGTCAGAATCTTTTCGTTTGTTCCGGAATGATGTTTTGACAGGTTTCGGTTGATGTTCGATTTGTCTTTGTCAGTGAACTCTACACTGTAAGAATGACGTGGCACTCAAAGTGTTGTAAAGTGTATAGATATATGTACAATGTGAACAATAATTTGGAAGCTGTCTTTTGTTTTCAATTTTCTCTACAGGGTGTATATTTGAGTCAATAGAACGCGAATAGCTAGAAGAATAGAAATTATCTTACAGAATGTTAATTAATCAGTTTTGAAGTAAGTCTTAAAATCTTATTTAATTATTTTTTTGGATAATGTTTATTTAATTAAATAAACATTCAAATATAGAGTTCACTGATTTTTCTTAGATTTTTCTCACTGATACTTCTACGAGTGAAATTCCAAGAATTCTAATTTTCTTTCACTGTTCTACAATGACAAATATGATTGCGTGTATCGCAGGTGCGGACCGTGTCAAAGAATCGCTCCAGTATTCGAGCAACTGTCGCTAAAGTATCCTAAGGCGGTGTTTCTGAAAGTCGACGTGGACAAGTGTGCGGTCACAGCGACGGTACAGAATGTCAACGCGATGCCCACTTTCATTTTCTACCGTAGACGCACGAAACTGGGCCAGTGTCAGGGCGCAGATCCGGTGGGCCTGGAATCGAAAATCCAGCAGTTCTACGGCAGTGGCGACGGCGATGACGATGACGATTCGGCCGCGGATTCCGTGTCTGGTCATGTACGAAATACCGAGAATGCCTATCAACATATTTTTGGAATAATTCTCCTCGTTGCGATTTTGTACTTCTGGAATAAGTACCAAAATGAAAAAGACTAAACTGTTTTGTTTTCAGCAAAATAATGTGATAAGACCAACAGATCGCTGATAAACTTAAAAAAAAAAAACATGAATGTTTTTAAAATCAAAATTAAAGAACAAAAACCTCGTGACTTCTGTTGTTAATTACTTGTTATTTATTATTTGATTATTTTTTCTCACGTTTATCAGTGGTCTATCGTTCTTATTGCATTATTTTGATTTACAGACAGCTTTGCTAAATACTTTTCATATGTTACAATTGTTTTCCACAAAAAATTTAATTCTTGTCTTCTTGAATTTTACTCACACACACAGAAGTTTATTCCGTATATATAATTATATATTATATATATATATACATATATATTTCTCTTTTCAATAAATTGTACAACCAATGTATTGTATATATTTTTGTACTTTTCGAGATTTATTCGTCGAAATCCCTTACCTTGTCTGAATCGAATAAATCTTTTAAGTTTGTGTTCAAACAAATACAAGCAACAAAACTATTGTGAAGTATTAATGTCATTTAAATTATTTAATGACCATCAGTAATTTGCATGCAATATGGAACAAGTAGCAATTATAGAAACTTTTTCGCTTGATGAGAAAAAAACTCAATATAATTAGATAAAATTAGAAAATTGTAAATTTAAATATGTCTTCAATAAGAAAATTTGTTTCTTGTTTTTTATCAATTCTATTTGCATTCTTACACAAATAAAAATTATTTTTTAAACTATTTTTAAAACTAACGTTGGAAATTTTTAAATTTATTAAACATGGATTTGATTTATTTAAAGGCATCATGATTTTGTGGTAAAATCTTGTCTTACAGATGGACCTGTCGAGATTCATAATGAAACAGCAGTGCGAGTGCTTGAACGAGTCGGATTATCATACGTTCCCTCAGTGCTTAAATTCGGATAGCGGGTATCTTCAGAGCGACACGGACGAGCAGTTGATAATGTCCATCACGTTCTCTCAGCCCGTTAAAGTTCATTCGCTTAAGATCAAAGCGCCCGCGGAGACCGGACCGAAAAATATCAAATTATTTATCAACCAACCCAGGACAATTGATTTCGAAATGGCAAGCTCCAACACGAGTACTCAAGATCTAACGTAAGTCTTGAAATATATACTATATACAGATTTCTAAAAACAATTTTTATATTTAAAAATGTGGAGAAATTAAATATGTTAATTATTTAACATAGGTTGTCGGCCAAGGACCTTGAAGAAGAGAACCCGATTTTACTTCGCTACGTTAAATTTCAAAATGTGCAGAATCTTCAGATCTTCGTGGTGGACAATCAGAGCGGTTCGGAAACTACGAGAATCGATCATTTAGTTATAATCGGCCGACCAATTTCTACCACCAACATGGGCGAGTTCAAGAGAGTGTCCGGCAAGAAAGGAGAGAGTCACTGAGCGATTTCTTTCCGCAACGATACCCGGATATTATCAGGAATAATGAAAATTTCGATTTGCACATTCCTTGAATCGTTTTCTTCTCTCGACAAAATCCGATGTTGTAACGAAGACTTAACAAACAAAAGATAATAAAATTTGAATTGATAGTGTAAAAACTTACATTCATTATTAATTCACGCAAGAGCAATAAATAATTTACTGCAAATTTAATAATTTATGGCATGCGTACGTATGTTTTTCACGTGTCACGAATAAGTGTTTTGAGAGTAGAGTTTCCATTTACCTTTTTAAGCACTTGCAATTAATCCTGAGTGCACTCACTTCTTTTTGATGTCTGGGAAAAAAATCTATGCAACAATACGTTTGATTATTATAAACAACTTTGTTTTCTGTAATGCTCTTTTTCATGTGAACGTGTATAAAAGAATCTCGTTTTTATTTTTCTCTACTTAGTACGTTATAAAATAAAACAATTGCTGTAAAGTGTTTAGAAAACCTTAAATATCATAAAAAAGTACATCTTGACAAGCGAACCAGCTCTCTCGGTCGTAAGTTAGATTTCGTTTGATGGATAGCTTGCGTAAACTTTGATATAAAAGTTAATTCAAACTTGATTTCTAATTCGATTCCCGAGTCGTTAGCAAGCTTTGTGAATTCGCCAAACGCCGCCACACCGACAAGCACGTGTCCATCTTTGGTCCCAAGCTCTGATCGCAGCTGTTCTCGTCATGTTTTGTACTTGTGCTTTACCGCTGCATCTAGAAACATGACGGAGACAATTATAAGACCGTGTATTTTATTATTTTCTAACATTGTTAATTATTATAAGCAATGAATCGATAGAATACCTTGTGCATTGCTTCACTAAAAGCGGCTGCTTCCCTAAGTACAAATGTCGTATCGTGTCAACGATCTGTCCGCTGTGCATACAACCTTCGATGGCGTTTATTTCAGGTGTAAAAACTAATTGTTCAGGCTCTACTCCGTACTCTAGCTGCAATTGTAATTGATCAACAGGTATTGTGATAACAAATATACATATATAAAAATTGAATATTTGTCAAGAAAATTAATCTACTGTCATTTTCTTCTTCTTCGTTAAAATAATTAAGCTTTAACAATTAGATACTACTTACCTGTAGCGGCAAGTTCTGATAAAATAAAAGCGGTGATACTATGGCAGTTATGCTGTTGCCATGATGCAATTGCGGAATCATGATTTGATTTGGCAACAAGCAGCAGTCATCTGAAAAAGAGTTTGTATTAACAAAATCGTACTAAGTTTTTTAGATAAAAAATTTTGTAAAAATTTTGATTAAAACATCAAAAAAGAATTTATTTATTAGTAATTAGAAAAATACATATCTTTTAGATACATAGTAGCAATTAATTTTTATAAAGCAAGAAAGTAGATACAAAAAACACGTTTATACTGTGTGTTAATATAAAATCTTTTATTTAAACACATTATAATTTTTTAAAATAAAATCTCGATCTCTGTTCAGTTCATATTTTGTTGTAATAATTAATTATCATAGTGATTCTTTTTAGTAATTTAAGTAGCTTAGTGTTAATTGTTTTCATTCGATTGTAATAGTAGCATTGGTTTCTCCACAATCACTTCCGTTGGGTCGGCACCCACGCCTGGATCGATATGAAGGAAGACTTCCGTTTTCTCACTGACCGGACTGTCCACATTCGCTATGAAGTAACTTGATTCGCTCGTTCTATCTTTCTCGTCTCTCGAGTCCTCATCTTTCACATCCTTTTTGTCTTCCGTGTCCTTCTTTCCTTCTTCCGCATTTTTCGCATTCTTCTCTTTCGTATCATTCTCGCTTGTTTCATTCGGAAAGAAATGTGTTCTCGATTTTGACGAGTTCGCTTTCTCAGCTTCTTCGGCTCCGCGAATCAAATCGATGAAGAATAGGTCTCGTGGCGA
Organism: Pseudomyrmex concolor; assembly: GCA_014839585.1. NCBI lineage: Eukaryota > Metazoa > Arthropoda > Insecta > Hymenoptera > Formicidae > Pseudomyrmex > Pseudomyrmex concolor. The sequence continues at coordinate 1,616 of QVOB01026940.1, read as the reverse complement.
CATTGGCGTTTTGGGAGATTTCGCCTCTTCGTCCTTTGTCGGTGATATCGTCACCAATTGTAGGTAATCCTGCAAAGGATTTTTCGCAACGTAATCACTGGCAATGTCCGAGCGAGATTCCCCATCTCGTTCAGCGTGAACGACTGCGGTGTCCTCAACATTTTCACCAGACATTCGTTTGTGTATCACTAAAGGCAGCAGCTCTTTCTTGCTTTCTCGATCATTCTTTTGTGATTCTGGATCACGTTCTGAATCGATCTTTGTTCCGAGAGACTCCGTATCTTCGGACGACGTCTGCAAGACGCCGAGAGGTCTACCCACTCTATCCGAGCCATATTTGGAAATCACGCTGATCTCGGAAGTTTGTTTCACTTGCGAACGTCTCCAAAAGATTAGTATCAAACCCATAATAACGAACCAGATTAAAAACGAGATAATCCAGAAGATGAAGGGCTCGTATGGAGAGCTGAACAAGAAGAAACATACAGCAAAAATTATAGGACATATGATAAGCCAGTAGACCAGGAACACGCTCAAAGTAAAACAAGGCAACGACAGATATCTGTATTTCATCTTGTAAACTTCCTGTTTTTCTCCGTGTTTATTCTCTTTCAAGGCGAGAGAATCTTTGTGTTTGAGCGCGAGCTTGCTACTCATCTTTTTTATTGTTTCTTTGTTGGCACAATGTCGCTTCCTCCTCTTTATTATTATTTTTTATCAGACTTGTGTATATCACACTTATTGTGTATATCAGACTTATTTGTATATCACACACATACATAGAAAATATATAAATTTAATTTTTGTTACACAATAATTGTATGTTACTTGTAATACACTTGTTTACGCGTTCTGATATTTACTTGTACCGCTATTGAGTCTGTGCTGTGTATTATGCAATAATCTTGGTCTGCAATTACGTGCGATGTAGAGTGTGTTAAAATGTTGCCGATTGCGAGTTTATTTATCTAGTTTGATAATAACTATTCAGGATGTGGTTATTATCAAACTTCCGGAACGCGAAGTAACCAAGTACGAAATGTACACGGTAAGAATTTTGATTTGCATCTGCTTTCTTGATTAAAAATATCTGCTCTATGTGTTATATGTATTACCAAAATTTAACAAATATATGTACCAATTAAACCGTCGTCCACCTGTTGTTGCTGCTGCGCGTCCCCATTAGGTTGCACCAATTTCGATAACAAGCGAAACAACAAGGCTAGAACATCTAACGAGTCTGCGCTGCGAAGAAACACCGGGAGGCACGAAGGACGAAGTAATCCCCAAATACGTATCATAACCAGCAGCTCTCGTATTGTATTTAAAGCCTTGTGGTCCTTGAGAAGTTCGTACTGCAAAACAATGTAAAAAAAAAAAAAAAACAGAAAACAAAAGAAAAGCAGACAATAATTCCGAGACCATTAAAACAATTTTGAATTTAAACTCGACGATATACTCACACCGCCACATTTCATTTGCATTCTTTGCTCAGGTAGTCTGGCGAGCAAGTTTAAAGCTAAGTCAGCGACCCATTGAATGAGTTGCTGCAGCGACTGCAGCGTGCTCGGTTCCACTGTAAATTCTTTCGGATCGAGATGCAACAGTACCTAATA
>QVOB01026939.1:0-34217 GCA_014839585.1 Pseudomyrmex concolor | reverse complement strand
TGCTGCATTTTTTGTATTAAAATTAATACGATAAAATCGATGCATCAGCATTTAATTCTTTTTTCTTCACGTATTTGTGACGCATGAGAATTATTCGAGAGATACCGTTGAAACAGGTATACCTTTTCTTTCCCGCATGTGTGCATTCTCTGGTCGTGTCAATCGATTTATTAATTTATTTATTCTCAGCACGCGCGAGCTCTGCCGCTGAGGTGAGCAACTTTTTTTTTCAAATAACCCGCAAGTTGACTGCAGTATGACTGGCCAGAACAATTGCGAAAGAAATGTGAATTCCTGAAAGGCACCTTACGAAGCTGCATAATGTTGCGTGTCAATAAACAAGCGCAATCCTGTCAGAAACCCAACCGCGTATGTCCAAACAATAAAAAGAAATAAAATGGCTCGAGACAGCGATAAGTTTTAATTTTCTCAGTTTTTAGTCTATTATTGCGATTTAAAAGTTTGTAACTTAATTTAATGTTATCAAATTGTTAGAAATATAAAGAGAAAATCATTAAAATTATCACGTTTTATTTATGTTATTTTAATCAATCGCGTGAAACAAAATCTATTCTCTTCAGGAGAACATATTAATGTCGATTTTTATTTTATCTGTAACATTCATCTTTTTTTTTATCTTATTTTATATGTTCTTTTCTTAATTATACAACCATTTTTAAGTTACGAATAAATTTACAACAGTCAAGAACATAACGTGCAGGCGATGTACAAACGTGGGGACGTCAAGGAGTCCGGCGAGGCGCGAGAGAGAAGCTTGCTTTCGAAGCCTCGCCGTCAAACGCGAAGAACCGGGAAAGATTAGTTTTCTTTCTGGTACCCGATGGCCCGTAGTGGTACTTAATCCACGCACGTGTGTAACCCGTAAACGAGCGTGACGCATTCACCTTGACCCCGACGTAAGATATTACACCTACCTACCTATACGGCCGGCCGAGGAGCGCGCGAAACGAAGCTTTGATTTATACGAAAGTCCTGGTGGTGGCTGGAGAAGATGCACGCCGCGAAAGTCCCGTCGCATCTGGCGCGATTGCCATGTAAAAACGCGACGGCGTTGGTGTGCGTGTAGCTATGTTGCGCTGACACCCACATATCCACGCCGGTGCACGCATACACGCGCGTGTTTATAATCAGGCATCTGACACGAGAATCTACCTGTTCTCGTCCTGACATCGCGAGCTTGGCGTCCGACGCGCGTGATGACGCGCCTATGTTTGTTCTATCTGAAAGCACGCTTCGTCTCGTTTCCATCACTTCCGAAGAAAAACTCCGTCTGAAATCATTCCGTTGCCGAATTTTTTTTCCGACAACGTGTGTGTGATTCTTCTTTTTGTTTTTTTTTCTTGTTCTTTCTTCGTTGTGCTAGACGTCACGCGTCTAGCGACTGCAGCATTCGCGCTGACATGCAAATACGCCGCGGCCGCGCAGCACCTGGAGTGGATAATGACGCGTGCATAGACGCTGTCAGTCCGGCTGCCCATCGTTTTCCGTTCGTTTAGTCACGGCTCGTCGGCGCGAAACTATTTTCAACTGTCGCCGCCGCCACCACCGCCAAGAAGAAGTAGACAAGTCAGGTTGGCGGTATACTGACTGGCGCGTGATGAAAAAAAGTTTCCTGGTAATTTTGTCGTGATGCGCGCGTGAATCTCCGATGGATACGCATCGCGCGCGAAGAAAATATCTGAAGATTCACGGAGGAATTTACTCGTACCTGCTTGATTGTGCATACGAGAACGTAGCCCTCGCTTGACGAAGATGGGCTGGGGAAAATTTGTGGGTAAAGAAATTGTCGAACAAAATATAGAAGCTAACGTTAACGCACGACGCGATTGAGCTATTAACGATCACGAGGTTGATACTTGAGAATGGCGATCGATTTTACAAATTTATGCGCTATTGGATCTTTCCCCGTGCGTTCTTCGCAGCATCATTTAGTGTCGTGCATCAACGCGCGCGACGTTTCCTCCGCTCTCTTCTCAAAGTTCATGTTTCATGAATCGTATGTCGATAGAACATTCCGTTCTCCGCGAAGCTGTTCAATGTCAAAGATACGAACAAGCTGTCAAAGCGACAATGTCGATCTGTCGATCTGACAAATTTATATATTATCAAGATCTATAAAAGTAGGCTCGTCAGAAACATAATCGTAAACAATCTTAATTGTAGAAAAATTTTTGCAAAAGTATTCCATTCTCTACATATAATTTACGTTCGATAGATTCTCATTAGTAACTCTGAAGAGCCACGTGGACTTTCTGAGCGGCGCGTTTAGAATCTGACAGCAGGGTGCAGCGGAATCCAGTAGGACACGCCAGGGAATCCGGTAGTTCCGTTCGTCGAAGCCAAGATATTTAGCGGCGATCGGAACAACAAGCTGCCAGTCTAATCACCGATCGACTACCTGCCGATTCCTCGAAGGGCTTGTAACGTGTGTGAGAGCGTGTACCGGAGACCCGCGACTGAATCACGCTAACTAAGGATGCTTGAGATCGGATTCCCGAGCGACGGGAAGATCGCGTAACGGTGTTTCGTAGGAAATGCTTAACGGCTTTCCGTATTCGAAGAAACGACTTTTTTTTTCTATTGCGTTGAAACTTATTTGAGTTTCTGTCGCCCTTAAACTTTATAATATCATTATTGTATTATGTCACGTGAATATGTAATATTACGTGACATAAGCACATGGTTTATGTTTTATCACAACATCGTTAATTATAACACGCGTGTGATAATTTTCTATATCGGAGTTTACGAGCAACTTAAATCGTTTGCTGCGCTAACTGCAGCGTGGAAATATTTTACTAGAATTATTGTTCCTCTTCTTTCCGAGTATTACACGAACTGTCTTAAATTGTAGCAGATCGTAGCTTCATGTTTTTATCGAGTATGCGTATTCCTCATGCATTGCGTGATGCCGGTGAAATACTCCTTTCGTAAGATCGTATCGTAAATCGCTTAGGAGAGCGCGAGAAGCAATCGGACGGGAAATTTACGCGACTGTAAAACGTCGGTACGAGGGCAAACCTCTAGACTTCGCTATGGCTGTCCGAGATTTGATTCCGAAGTTTTCCGCGATTCTCTTTCGAAAGCGCGCGTTATAATAAAGCGTGCAAATGAGCTTCGAACGGTGCGCACTCATGAAAAGTGAAATTATATACAACATATATTTTTTAATAAAAGTTTTGTCACACCTGTAAAATAAGGCACGCTATCCTCGAACTTTATGATCTGTCGCTAAAACTTCGTGCCAGTTTAGTGAAAAGACTGCGTCTATTTCGCAAAATTATTCTCAATTTTTCGCAATTGTTTTGCAACATCTGGCTAGTATTCAAGTTTTATCAATCGTTTGCGAGAAACGCAGAGAGTTTATTTACTAACGTTTTATCATTGACGTAATGATTGGACTGGTGTAGGGCAAGACACGAATACGATTTCTACCTTCGCTCCTTTAGGCGAGATACGGGGTCTTAATGTGTCCCGAGTGTCCGCCGAGACTCTTAAACGTGTATGCGTCTCGTCAGCGTCTTGTCTCTTCCCGGTCGCGACCGTGATTTGCTACAGTACAGAAGATGCTTTAACTACGCGGTGGGTCTGTAACTTCTCTCTTCAAGAAAAAGTTTACAGATTTGTATAAAGAAGTAGAAGTAGTAAAGTAAATGAGAGAATGAATTTTTTCTATACTTTAATAAATATATAATATCTGTTATCTTGGATTTTTTTAATTTTTAATAAAAACACGCATAGTAATACTATTATAGCCAACGAAATGTGATACTTATCTATAATGAAGACGCGACAGTTTACGAAAACATGAAAAAATGTACACAACGCGATATTCGAACTACATACTTTGTTTCGAATATCGCAAATAGGATTTACGAACGGTTACTAGTAAAGTGCCGGAAAGGATGTAGAATCGTGCGCGACCGCTTATCAGCACGCATCGCGTATCGCGCGTAACCGGTAGAACTGCACAAATGCAACTGCTTTGTTGTCCGGCAATTGTCACGCAGGTAGATCTGTATCTTCGTCGCAACACGCAACGACGGTCACAAGCATGATCTCTAACGAAGTTCAAGATGTGCTTGTGAATGCGTGGTAGGTAACTTACTCACACACAGTCACATGCTACACGTTATAATGCCGAGTAATACTGCTATGATGTTTCTACAAGATCGTAAAGCGTCTTGCACAAGCTATTGATTTACTGTGCGAATATTGACATGATTTATTCGAATTAACATACTCGAAAAAAGTTAGACAAAATTCACTTCTTAGTTTTGTAAGGAGAATTTTACGTATTTACATACGAATTACATAACTTTTTATTTGTAAAGATTTTTAATTATTGTATTGCAATAAAAATTCTTAAACTCCGAAGCTATGTATATAACACACGCCATTTAATTGGACTGAGAAAGATCGAATGCTTTGTGTTAAGCCAGTGCGATCGTGCGTGCTTTCTTTTCTTCTGCAGTAATTGCGCTTTGTGCGGCGATTGACATTAACGTTCACGACGTTCTAATATCGCCGTCTACGTCACAGATCTTGCTTTAGCAAAGTACATTTCCTTATCGGCAAATCGACGACTAATCATCATCAATCACTATCGGCCGTGCCGACTGCAAGTGCGTATACGCACTGGTCTGCATCGACACATACGCATCACGTGCATAGTACGGAGTCGGCATTTATAATCTTTCGGTTTACGCGTAATTCTTGTTGTGTTTATTTTAATAAAATTAACCGATTATTATTATTTACTCAGTCCAATAAAATTAATTACATGATATGAAGAGAAATGTGGTCTTTACATAATTTCGACAACGCAACTTTTTCTAAGGTAATACATTAAGAATTTCTCGAGTCGCTCGAATATATGAATATTCCTTTCGACGACAAGTTTTTTTTCGTATATTTAACCGCATCGTTCGTCTTTGTCACTGATCTTCGAAGACCTGCTGCCGCTCCGTCATTATAAGCTACCGGCATACCGGTTTTTCTACACAGACCTTCCGTGTCTTCTTGTCACCCGGATCTCTTAGCGTATCCCTTGTCGAGCTGTCAACGATAAGAAAAAATTTCGTTTTTCTGCGCATAAGACATACGTTAGACTTGTCTAAAGATCTTTGCCAGCAGATGTGCGCAAATATGGTAAAATTGTATGATTATATACAATACAATTTTCATGACAAATAGCATGTATGCTATAAAATTAATAAGATTTTTTTGGAGTATTTAGTGCACTTTAAATAATTTTTACTAATATCGCATAATATCCCTATTTGCATTTCTCTTATTTAGACGCGCTCCAATATACATTGAGTCAGAGAGCGAAATGTCAACTTGATATATCGACATTGTGTCGCGAAAGAGAATTGGCAGGATCTCGCAGGTGAATATCTAAGGATTCTCATGACAACTTCCACTTTCGCTGGTCTCTAATTGCTGAGACTCGTGAATTAACATCGGCAATAAACTCAGTCAGTCGCGCTGCGTCGACAGTCAGACCGTAACGGTGACTGTAAAGGTTCATTAGTCACTGAGCACTGTATAATCCAGCTATATTACTATTCGGATATGTATGTATCACCAGCTAGCCATTTGTTCCTGTGCCATGAAGAATATACGTGCTTCTCCATTGGCGAACTACCGATTTGTTTGTCTCTTTCTCCAAGAACTAATCAAGAATAGACTCCTTTGTTCTTCAATCTGTTGCCAATGTTGATCTCTGGATTTGTCTTGAAGAAATTTTATTAATATATAAGTATATTTTAACAATATTTAAATTTTTCAAAAATCTTTATTAGATTATTTAGTTGTTCAAAATTAGAATCAATTTTTATTTTTTGTACATGCTTAGTGTTTTAAATATTTTTGTTATCTTATTGTGATATTTTCCTAGAATTTTATATTTTCTATTCAACATTATTATTAGATACAATTTATTCTATATAATTAATTACATATAATTTAGTTTTATGATACATTGCATACTTTACACGTGATGCACATCGATTTGATTAATATCCTGTCATCGATCTTGGTTTCTGCAATTTTCAACGCGTAGCATGGAAGAACACGGCATGAACGGAACAACATAGAAGTAGTTACGCGCAATCGTCGGATTGTCTACTTTGTCAGACTGCTGCCATCGCCCGTCTTGTTCGTTACGCTTACTACCGAGAGATCTATCGCACTCATCACGGTCCGGACATTATTGCGTCCGGCGTTACTTCTCAGCATCTTGCGCTCACAGCTCGGCACGCCTTGGTGCAAAAAGATGCTCCGGTTGTCGCCGACGCAATTCGTTAGGAATGACTTTTCTCGTTAAGCAGCTACATAATTCGATTCCGCACTTATTTTTTACATTAACGAGATTAAGTTGCAACAATCTGTATTTCTTATTCTATTTTTTTTTCAAAATTTTTATAAAACAGCGCGCACAAATGACACATTCAAGTTTTGTAAAATCAAGAATTTAAATTCATAGTTTAGATTGACACCGACAATTCTAAAAATGTTATAGACGAGACAAGATACGTCGATCGGATTGAAAAAATGTCGCTCTCTCAAATAGTTTCGCCACACATGAAAACTTGATCGAAGTTTCTCTCATTTGATTGTGCGCGCTCACGCACGAGCACGCATGCACGCACGTACTCACGATTCCGCGAGTCGCGAGGTAACGTGTGCAATCGCAATTTGTCACGTTAAGATGTAAAAGGTCTCATTATAATCATCCTTCATATGTCACCGCCGCCGTACTAATAAGACGTTATTAGTAGCAAAAGAAAGTTTTTTTGTCGTTCATGCCAATCGTGAGACAGTTATTATCGATGGTGTACAATTCTTCTCGGCATTCCTTGGCCCGATGCCGAAGACGACGTTGATGGATGCCGAAGCTCGCGTGAGCCTAAGGCAAAACAGGCATGCCGCTTTCCGCGTAATTACGAAAGATTCATTTTGCGAAAATCGTCTGGCATGTCTACAAAGCGCCAATGTTGTGCGCGATAAATGTAATAACTCGAATAAAGGTCTATAAGCGGAACAATCTTTTGAGCGATATGTGTCCTGTGACGTAGTTAGTAAAATTTGTGACGCTTTGTTTTGCTTCTCTAAAGTGAGAATCTCTTCCTTATTGCACATCCGTTTATTCGCCCGGAAAATCTTTTATATCAATCTCTAAGTGTACAAAACCTGATTTTTTTACAGAAACAGTGTAAGGATGTCATATTAAACAGCAACTATATTTGAGCAGGTCTTAACGCAAAGCGGCGCCGGCTAGTTTCACTGCCGGCGATAAATCCAAGTGCGATAAAAGATTAGCGCCACAATGAAGAGCGCGATAATAAATCCCGGCTTTAATTATCGGCGGCGAACTTTTCCGCGTGTCTCGACGACGCTGGTGATAAATATCTGTCTGACGTTCTCTGTCGCAACCGCATCTCACATCCACGGCTCGTTAAGATCGTGCGTGTGCGCGCGCGCAGCTAAGATTATCGAAAAAGAGACGTTGTCGTGCGCCGCCTCGACGGTATCTTGATAATCTAATAGTCGATTTACCCTAATGACTTACCGCTGCATATTAAGTGCCAAGGCCATAAGTCTTTGCACTGCACATACGTGAGTCTCGCGTCTCCGAGACACTGAGAATTCTGCGTGTGAAATCTCTTCAACAAACTTTTGCCGCCTATCGCAATCTCGCTTAAATTCTCATGTACTTTATTTTTTATATATTTATTTTTTTTCTCGAAATAAATTAATGCATTATCGTAACAAACAAATAATCTATAAAATTTTAAACTCGTCAAGTTGTGATATAGCACAACAAAGGGTAGATAAAAATAATTGCCATATGTTTTTTTAAATTAAGAGAACCCTATTTTCATGACCCCTATTTTCATGTCTTAATTAAGTTATTCCAAAAGAATGGACAAAAAGGCCATTGTTTACGACAAAATAGTTATGAGGTAGGGTAGGTTACAAGAAAACGCGAGAGAAGACAGGCGACGTATTACGCGCAAACTTCCTTCTAATAACCGTTATTATCGATCATCATGCTGCAACCGAATACATTGAGTACGAAAATTGATATTGCGAGAGATACATAATTTGTCTCATAATGGAAGCCGGTATAGACGGAAACGGTAAAGAAGAGAAAAAGAGTAAGACCGTTTATATGTATAAAAGAAGAAATAGAAAATACTTCAAGCTTTTAACTTATTTTTATTTGTTATTTCTATTGCCTTTAGGATTAGAGACTGTAACATATTTAAATATATATCTGTAACACAATTTCTATATATTTTTATTTTTATATTTTTATTTTTCTGAGACTTTTTTTTAAATTCATTATCTTGTGTAATGAGTCGCGCGATATAGTGCAAAAGACCAGTTTGCAAAAGTCATTTCGCGCGTTTTGTTGTCTCGATATATTTTTTCCATATTAAAAGCGCACTGATATATTTAAACGATTATAACCAGAATTTTTTGGTTTGCAATCTGTTATGTGTTGCTGCTTTCCAATAAATCGACACTTGCAGAATGTATAATTCGCTCCAACCAGCTTGCTGTGGTAAATGGATGCAATTACCGATTTCTCGCTACCGTTAATACATCATAAAATTTGTAATATCGGAGCGAGTTGTGATCAGGCCCCTATGGGATATTACACTGCACGATCGTTGAAAATTTTCGAGATCGTGCATAATATAATCTTCGTTTAACTCATACAATATAAAAATTTTACAAATACAACTTATGATTAACTATATTTATTTAACGTTAAGCATATTTCAAAGCAACGGAAAAATATGGCATGCACATACATTGACATTTGTTGCATTCTCCCACGAAAGTTGCGATATATTGCTATAGTAACAGTTAATAACGACTCTCGTAAATCGTCGGTCGCTTACAAAGTATCGAATTCCTATAAACCATGCTTGATATACGACGGCGCTACCGCGAAGCCGGTCCGCTAATTACTAATCCCAGCACGACAAAATGATTCAAATTACTCGCGGTCGGAGTCAAATTACTGGCCGCTATTAGCTACTAATTATTTTTCGATCGTGCATCATGCTTCGCGGAAGGACACACGGAAAATTTACGTTTGCTAGTTCTTTTAGTAATTGCAGAGCGACCCTGTTTTGCAGCTATGTTTTTATTATGTTGGCGCACAAGTGTTGCTTGAAAACTGTACAATATTAAATTAAGTGAATGGTTCAATATTACAATTCTATTTTGCAATTTTTATTTTAACTTATATTCTTTGTGCACAACTTATTTTATGAGATATCAAGTTCATGTATTCGCCGACGTACAAAGTTGCGAATAGAAGAATATACGATGGGTGGTCTATATTTGGTTCGTAATGTCCTGACGCAACATTGAACCGCCTTAAGCTAAACGCGTACAAGAAGCTATATACGATTATATTTTAGCCATTTCAATTGAGAAGCGCGCATTATGCAAGGCATCAAGAAGAAAGATGGTCTTCGCCATAACGCGAGTAAAATTGGCTTGAGCAAGATTCATAGAAGATTAATCCTCTACCGTCGTTCTTTTTATATCCCGTGCATCCAATGGTTGCAGAGAGTAGCAAAAGAAAACAATACACAAAAACCGGTTCGCTTTCTTTGGTAAGGCTAAAGTATAGGTGTTCTCGCACGCTAAAGATCATATGCATCATATGCTACTTGGTTACACCCACAAACACACGTACATATTTTTTTATTTACATACAAGATACTTTATCACTATTATTATATTTTGCTACATACTATCCGATGAATTGAGATTTTTTTACAATGAAAATTTCATAAGAAATCGAATTATCGTTTTATTCCATAGACACATTTTATTAGAAATTTCTTTCTCTCTCTCTCTCTCGTTAAAATTTACCATAATTATCGAGATATGAGATGTTCATTGATTGACCGTATGGCACAGAGAGTGCATTGCGTAAAACTGAAGCTCGCGATGCGCTCCATTTTCTTGAAGCGTCAATGAAAAAAAAAGAAAGTGCCGGGAGAGAAATATCCTCAAAGGATGAGCAGCATATAAGGCAGTGGCGTGCGTTGTAAATGTAAATGAACGTGATCGCCGTCCTGTAAGACGCTACGCGTCTGTTATCGGGAATACTCATTTACTGTTACTCACTCTTGCGGCTCCCTCTTTTTTTTCATCCTTCCTCTTTTACTTTTCGAGAGAAAGTCCTAACTGTCATTTAAATGATCTTTTCTCTTCTTGTCAAATAAAATGAGTTTTTATTGACGTTACATAACGTCAATTAAACCAGTGTCCTGTTTTTGTTTTTCTGCGTGTAATCGAGTCATTTCATCAAGTTATGCATTTATTGTACATTTAAGTTCGTTTCTTCTGCGATCTTATTAATCGAAATTTTCAAGGAAAAAGAAAGCATCTTTTCCACTTCAAAATTGTAGAATAATAATCAGCGCGTTCACCAGGAGTTTCTTTAACTAGTTAACGTCATTAAGTATATGTCGTAACTTGAGGTTCAGAGAACCTCATTCAGAGAACCCTACTGATGGTTCAATTAATTAATCGTTTACGAAAGTGGCTGTTTGCGAATAAGTCGCAAGATTACGCCTTAATATCACGAGAGAGAAAGTCACCTGTCTAAAGGATGATTATAATCAAGTCGTTGCGTCGATTAAATTCATTCATTAAACATTCCCGATTAAATAAGGTGGAGCAATCCGTAAGAATCGTTAACAATGAGACGCGGAGGGATCCGCGAGCTGTCGAGTTCGTAATTAATCCGACGTTCAGCGTACGAGTTTGCGCGTCGTAATTGCGGCGGAGAACACGAGCCTATCGTGCCCGCAAAGTTGCAATTTACTTATGATAATTGGAGAGTGTTCGCGAACGTATAATAAAACGCGCGCGGAGCGTGAGAGATCGTTAGCGTAAGTGCGAGGCACATGTCTAATGCACGGCTTCGGAACGTTTATAAACTTTCTGTGTGTTGTAACAAGACCGTCATTTTCGATTATTCGTCTTCTTGTCGAACGACGAAAATAGATGTATGTACGACAAAGTTTTCAACAAATAAGCGATGTTTTATTAAAACATTCGTATTCTAAAGTTAGTTTTGCAGATTGCATTAGGTGAATGCTTCACCTATGTAAAAACAAGCGTACATACATTGAGAAACTAATATATATTGCGACGTGCACATCTCGCATTGGCTGGAACGAAGCGAGTTTCGAATTATTATACATTGTATTGTATTTAGTGCAAGCAGACTATGTCCTGTTGTCATTCTAAAGATATGCAAATTCCGGAGTGCGCGTGCGCGAGCAGCCAAAGATATCGAAAGGTTTTAGTTGAGAAGTTATGAGAGAAAACGCGACGTGAAACAAAACCGTCTGTACATATGTATATGCATTCAGTGCATGTGTGTATGTGTGTGCGTGCGTGCGTGCGTTCCGTGTACAGAACCGTCGGTAAGAGGTTCTGAAAACGTCCGATCACGATGCACGATAGTCCGATGCGTGCGGAACATTAAAAGCCGGTTTTACGGTTATTGCCCGACGCCGCCGCCGCCGCCGCGAACGTTTTTTTCTCCTTTTTCTGCAGCGGGGACGCAACCGCCGGGGGTCAGAGTGTCACACGGTAGCGTAGGGGCACTCTACCCCGCGAAACTATTAATTTATTGATTAAAGCTTCGCTTAACGCGTTTTGACCTCCCTAACTCTGTATCTTTATAGTTTGTCTCGCCTAGGCGCGCTTAGGCGCGTAGGTGCGAGTATATACATATTACACATATATGTATATCCATCGTGACGGTTACCGCGACACCGTTATAGTCCTGTAATTTTCAGGATTAAAGTCGTGGAACGTCGTCCGACAAGTTGGTTCCTCGCAACGCCTCGAGAGCCTAGTGGGATCATAATTATACTCGGTTATTATCGCGCACGTGTTGCCCCCGCTCGATCCTTCATTGCCTTACGTCCGATTGGCTTATATGCTGTAAGATGGTGTTTGCTTTAGCGCGTCTGGAAGTAATAGAGGACACGTTTTCTTTATCGCGCATTTGTCGCTATCGTTGTCCGACTGTTGTTCGCTAGCACCGATTGTCCTCGCAAGTAGCGCGCGCCTGCACGTTCTCGTCCGATCGCGTGTGTGTACTGTTACCGGAGACCGAATCATACTCGGAGACTTGATTTTACAGTCGTTCTTAAAAGTATTCTCGCTCGGTCATTGATTTCATCCGCAATTCACTACTGGCTAATACAAAACCCGATACTCTTCCCAATCGCTTTCTTAGATTACTCCAAATTATCTCTTTAAGCAGAAACACGATAATGCGAGATGACCCAGGATATGTTTCTCTCGCGAGGAGAAGATTCCAAGAAGTACATTATCCTTAATGCAATTTATAAAACTCGCATCTACATTATTTTTTTATAAATTGAAAATATAATTGAAAATTAAGAAACACATCAATAAAATATGCTGTATATAATTATATTGATGCCATTCACAGTCAATCATTATTTCTTAATACAGAATGCTAAGAATTTTTGCAACATCGGACGTCTATCATGCATCACGCAAGCTTTCAAATCCGGCAAAGTAAATAACGTGTGTCCGCGCGCAGAAAGGGAGGAAAGGAACGTGTCGACGCGCGCGCGCGGTTAGAGAAGGCGCGTTTATAAAACAGCGTTTTTCCGCAGTGCCTAGTGGCTGCATATGGCGGATCTAGTTTTTACACAGTGTAAACGCGAAGTGAGCTCGAATACGGTAGAGACCCACATTTTTAACCGCTGTTCTGAGCGATTTCATTTGTGTACACGCTAGCGAACATTGTAAAAGGGATCGGTGTGTGCGCGTAGTGTGGCGCGCGATACCGATTCCAATTGGTACAAGGCTGCGTGAGCATTTTACTCGCTCTCGGCCACGGTAAAAGTATCGAAGTCAAGTATCGTTCTATGTGCCGCGCTCTCCGCGCAGCTTTGATCACCGTTCCTGAACGAAAATATTTTTCATGATTGTCGACTATTATACTTTTTTCTAAGACGACTGATGACAGTAGTATTTTTTCATTATTGTTGAATTATATATATATATAGTGTGTGTGTGTGTGTGTGTGTGTGTGTATATTTATATATTACTAGAAAATTAAGAACACATTTTTAATTAAAATCATCATATTTTTTATTTTTATAAGAGTGAAACGTATTCTTGGAATCTTCTCAACACTTTCTCGTCAAGACAGCTCGTATTTCAATGATACACGATGCCACAATCTTATACAAGGGATACAAGTCGGTTAACGTTAATCTAATTAATCTTTACGAACGTAATTAATGCGCAATCATCCTGATTGTAAAACTTGAGCAGATAACTAACGGTACTTTTATCTTCACGAGTAGCCAGTACATGAGTTTCCCATCCCGCAGCAATTTGGCGATCGCACCACTTTCTTCGTTCTCTGAATATTTGTTGCCATTGGACGTGTTAGCAGTTCTGATTTCTTTCGTTGTTTCAACGATTAAGAATGCACGAAATTGTTTTTTCTTTGCGCTCTGATACAATGTACATTTTATCTTATTCTTCTTTATTACTAAATGTAAATTTTATTTAAGTTTTACGGCGTTTTTATGTTTTTTGTATAATTTTTACAATATTTATAATACTTCTTAAGAAGAAGAAATATTTTTAAAGAAAATGCGCGAGAGCAACAGAAGAACATTTTAAAATTAAATTTTTCTGCACGAGGAATTTGTCGGTGCGATCAACATAATTCACGAATGTCGTAGTGTGTGACGGAAATAATGCTTTAAATTACTTTAACCCATTAACGTTCGACCAAGTGGAATTATCGGAAATTGATAGCCTTGCCATAGTCGCGAGAAAGGTAATTCCCTGAGGCGGATAAAAACGACTTGGATGTCACCGCGGGATTTCTGGTTTTATGAGGTCTTCGATCGTTCGACCAGAAAAAGACGGCGCGGCGATAAAGTCTTGTCGCGTGTACTTACGTTGCCACACGGCGTTAATGCGACTGTCCTTGATTTTTTAATGCTTTTTGATTATATTCTTCTTTTTTTTTATATATAAAACACTCTCGTTCCCTGAAAAACACACATAATTTTTATATCAAACTGCGAACTGAAAGAATGTCGCAAGATTGTGTGTGTGTGTGTGAACGTTTATTACATTATCGAGTTTAGGATATTGATAAAGCAAAGAATTTTTTCTTTACGCATTTGTAACAAACACATTGAGTCTTGCACATGTGTAATTAATTATTTTCAATACCGATGTATCAGATAGCTTAATGTTTGATGTGTAAAAATCAAGATAAATTAAAATTACATAGAGTCTGATAAATCATATGTTTACCAACGTTACAAAGTATCTATTGCCATATAATTTCCAAGAAACCGAGAGTATCTATTATCGCGACGTCGTTGTTTGCGCGAAAATAAACGAGCGGCAAATCAGGAGCGAAAAGGAAACACGTCGTGCGGGTATTCGCGCCTGCATCGGCGCCGCGGCGCGACGGCGGCGATCGGCTTTCTCACGGTGTCGCCGCCGACGAGGACGAGGACGTGGAGGACGTTCCGCGGAAACCGATTGGGACGAGAACGTTCGAGGCCGACGTAGAGGGTGATTTCACCGAGATGGATTGGACGCCTCTCGCGCGTGAGCGCCTTCCACTCTCGCGAGGGTTGACTGATTTGTGTGCGCAAGATCCCGTCGCGCCTTGACTTTACTTAAACGGAATAAACGATACCGCTCTGCTATCCGTTCCTCGTCGCTACGACCAACTTGTTTCACTTTCCTCGCTTCTCTTTCTCAGTCGGGTGCTAAGAAACGGAAAGCGGAGGGAGATAGAGAAGAGCCGGCCGCGCGCGCGAGAGATAGCGCGGTGGCGCAGGTGTAGAAAGGAAGGCGTCGCGCGCGGCACTCGCCGATTGCGGAATAATCGGCGACTGGTGTGGGAGCCGATACCAGCGACGATACGATAGAAACCGCGGCAGTGGGAAATCTCGTAGTTGGTATGAGACGAGAGATCGAATTTTATACTAGGGAATAAATCCAGGTTTAAGATCGCGCGCGTCTCGCCGGCCAATGTCCGCGAGACCGTTCGTCGGGTACGATCCAAGCGAATCGGATGAGATATATAGCCGCGCATGAATGCGAAAGAAAGAGAGGTGTGCGTTTATATGGAAACTTGGTAATAACGGAGCAATGCTGTTTAGTGAGATATGTTTCGGAATATGAAGTTAGATTGCACTAATAGGGTTGCGGCGTTACACGTATTGTGAAATAAAAATTGCCGAGAAGAATGTTAGGTTGGAACAAAACAAAGATTTATAATCTTTAATCGCAAATTGACTCGCTATGACAGCAAGAACAGAAATTCCATAGCTATTTCTACAGATGAGTAATGTAGGAAGAAATTCGAAGTAAAAGTGACTAATTCTACATTACGTCGTCATACGGAGTTCCGTGTGATCGATTAAGTAGGGAACCCATAGCTCGCGCGGTTTCTTTAATTATTGTACGAAGGTGTTTCGTTCGGTCAGCTTTGTTTGCTGACTTTATCGTTGCTGCAGCGCATATCTCTGTTCGTTACTCCGCGAATGCCACGCTTCGGAATTAATGAATCAACCCACGCAAATCGAGGAGCAATTATTATAAAACGTAAAAGGAAACCGTCTTGTGCAGGTGTAGCGATGCGCATTCGCCACATGATTCACGGCGGAGGGATATTCCTATTCGATTAGATCTTATTGTTTTATAATTACTGCAAGAAGATCTCTCAGATGTTCTACTATCAACTGTATGTAGCTATCAACCATTTGATGAGAAATCTTTTCTTAATTTTTTTTATAGTTTTTTATCTTCACAATGTATAAAACAGCTTTCTCTATATAATTACATAACATTCTCTATATATTTACATAAATAAGAAAAAGATGTAGAGATAACTTTTGCTAACAACCATTCGCGGCAAAATTATTGCCTGAATAAAGGTAGCGCGTCCACTGGCGATATCCGGTTTCGTTTGGATCTTCCTTGACCGTAAACGGCAATTCCACCGTTGGTCCTTTATTCCTTCCGTCTCCGTAGGACACGCGAGCCACGAGCCCGTCGTAAAAATGGTGGAACGTGGGCGCTCAGTCTCGGAACCGCGCCTGATCGTTCTTCGGCCGATTTTTTCCGGATAGCTAAATGGAAGAACGGTGTTGGCCGACCGACGCGGCGCGGTTAGCCTTGCGTGTGTACGTGCGCGGAGCAACGTCAGTGCAGCATTGCTGCAACGACAAAGGAACGAGAGCTTCCGCCGTGGCTCTTATCGCTCTTACGTATTCCAGCCTGCGATCCGTTAGATCTCTTTCACGGATATACTGCCCCTTTGGCCTTTGGCTTCCCCGTCTGTCTTCTCCTTTTCTTCTTCCCCTCGCTTGTTCCTACCTTGCGTTTTTTCTTTCTTTGATCGCGACTGAATACCTTCGTAAAGGTTTGTCCCACCCACAAGACACCCACTTCGGGATATGACTTTTATGCCCTCCAGCTGATGGCCAGTTATTGTTCGTTGTTCGCTAGAAAGCGATATGTCTATAAGGCGGGTCGAAATTCACTCTGTACAATCGGAAATGTATTTGGCAGATCTCAATGTGGATGCATCTCTCAAAAATCTTTACAAATAAATTTCAGAGGCATTACTAAAAATTGCAATTTTATTATAATCACGGTTTTGTATTTTTTTCTTGATGCTTGGTATGCTTGGACTTGGAACTTGTATGTATTGATAAGTAGAAAATTAACGGGCACGTCAAGAATGAACAATACAAGTAGGTAATCTTGATAAAACAACATATACATCCCAGACATATGGTAATAATATTATCTCTTGTTACATACAAAATATATAGAAAACAATATTAATATAAATTTCACAGCTAAAAGGAAGAAACACATGTGTTAGGAGAACATTCGCAGGCCATAATGCCATTTCTACATGCTGTAACATGCACGCAAGCGTACGCCAAATAAGAAAACACACACGAGAGTCGCGAGAACACCCGGCACCGTGCGTGCCTCTATCCATCAGTTCGATTATCTCGGAAAGCGAGACTCGCCGAGAGAGTCTGCGTGGAAAACTCGTTCCTAATTGCGTCCGTCTCGCGGCTAATAGCTCGTGATCGGCGCGGCGGCTCTCGCGCGAAGGTAACGCGCGAAGGAGTCCTCGACAATGGGCAATAAGTAACGCACACACGGTGTTCGATCGCATCTCGCCGCGCCTTCTTTCGCGCTAACAAGACGATTCTCAACACCAGCATTTTCCACCCATAACCGCCGTTGTCGTGTTATCCTCGTGAAATTCACGTCGCGCATCTCCCTCGCAAACATCGTTCCCCGTCGGCGTCATCATCGCGCCGCCGCCAGTGAGGTAAACCAGGATGCTTTTAAAAACGCACCTGCTTTTCTCAGCGACTCTGTCTTTTGTTAACGCGAGCTCGTGACACGGCACGAACAAGACGATCAGTATCGCGTCTCTGGGAAAATAAGATGATGATTTTGCGATGGTGTGTCTCTCAAAGAAGAGACGCTGAAAAAAAGATACTGATGATCTCTTGTTGACAAGAAATATGACGGTGATTAATGGTTCTTTCTTCCTGTTGAGAGTCTTTGATACACAGTAGCGTAAAAGTTTTTTGCATGTACATAAAGACACTTTTATAGAAAATATTTGTTTCTCCATATTGTCGGAAAGAAATTATTTTATAGCAATTAAATTCGAAATTTATGACTGTTAAAAAAATACGAGAAAAATTCGCGTTGCGAGATACTTTATAGAGAAACTATATACAACGCCGTGTCAAGTGAAGAAACAAGACGCCTACGAGACACACAATGAAACAAAGAAATCGCGATATTCTTCTTCGAAGAGAAGTGAAAAGCGGACGCAAATGTAGAGGTTTCACAGAGGTGAGACTTGAAAATCGTAATTTAATATAGCCATTAATTGCAGCGCTACATATATACATATATGTTACGCTTCGCCGCGCAGATGCGGTATCATTTTCCCATTCGATTCGTCGTCGTCGTCGTCGTCGTCGTCGTCATCGTCGTCGTTTACTGGGAAGCTCGCTACAACGGCAATAATGCTGCACCTTTCTATATCGCCGTAGCATCGATACGGATCTTAAAGAGATTGTAATTATGGAAACAGCTGTCTGATACCTACACGTCACAATCTGATTGTGAACGCTTACTCTACCCTTTCAATTTCGCGCTCGCGATTTTCCATCTCTTTTCCTTTCTTTCTTCTTTAACTGTCTTCCTCCCTTTACTCATATCTTCGATCGATGTACTACATATTATCGTCGTTTTCGCTCTTTCTCTTTCTCGCTCGTCTCGCAACTTATTATGAGTAACGGCATTGATGCACCTGCATCACCTGCGCCTACTGAGTTCGATTCTCGCGGCGAATTAGTTTCGCCAGCATCCGTTGCGTTTGGTTTTGTTCGTGAGAATAAGGAGAACAAATAAGGAGATAAAATTGATCTTTGTTGCGAAATGGTACGAAAGAATGTTTGACATAATTTAGAATTTAACTTTTTTTAATCTGAAAACTTATTCTTTTTTTTATAATACACATTTAAATGTGTACGTGATATTATTAAATCTAAAAAGAAAATTTCTATTTCAAAAATTTTTTTATGGAAAAGTTTATATCTTTATAGAAGAAGCAACAAAAATACACAGAGAATGTTTTTTCAAATAAACACTGCCGCTTTGGTTGCAAATTTCTTATTTAAGTGTTCTTATTCTACGTGTCATTAATCACAGGTGCGTTAATATCTGATTTTAAAAGATCTCGGGACGTGCTTAATTATTATTCACAAAGAAGGACCGTGTGGCCGTCCATTTCGCGTAATTAAATTTTCCCGCGCGCGCGCACATATACATGCGCCGAGGATGCGCTTCTGGAATTTAAATGGAAATAACGGAATCCCAGGATTCTTCGTTAACAAGATTTTGCCATTGCGCTGGTCCGCGACTAAATCACAGAGACGCGCATAAGCATATATGTAATGAAGATGTTTTCCGGCGAACTTGTGTGTGGAATATTAATATTAATGGCGTCGGAGTTAACGAACTGTGTAATCGACATTCCGAGCAATATCTTCGCGCTCATAGAATGTTAATATCGCGCAAGCCGGTGACCACGTTACATCGAAGGAAGATGATCATCGTCTATCCGTGCCTGCATTCGTGCTTCACACCTCGAATGCGTTCATAGTAAATGTGTTCGCACGTCACGTGTTTCAATCGCGAAAGCAGTATAGCGCAAACGTATCATTAATCTCAACAACGTAATTGTATATTCGCATGCTCTTAGCATCGTTTTTATTTTAAGGTATCTTTCTCTTCAGTAACATGAGATGGATCATTAATATTGGAGCGACATTTAATGATTACATTAGTGCATAAATTATATACTTTTACTTTAATATGAATAATATTAGATTGAGTATGTACGCGATATATAGATGTCTCTTTTAAACTGAAATTTATAGAAATTCATTATTGATTGAAACTAAATAACATAGAATAAAGTGAAATTGTCATGTTCTACATATATAGATATGTTTCCGATATAGTTTTTACGTATGATATTTTTGCGTGATTAATTTTCTGACAGCGGATTTAGAATTATTTTTAAAACAAATTTTTAAGACAAAATTTTCTGCAAAAGTAGAACTTGTGCAATTGGAAGAGAGATCAATAACGATTCTAAGTTTAAACGGAGAAATTTGATGATATATCTGAGCCATCGGATTCCGATGCGAGTAAAGTTCTCGAGATAAAACGATTTCGTTACTTATATATAATTCTTACGTATCGTTCATTCACAATCGTGAAAAGGAACTTTTTTTTCACACGTTTTTTTATGTTTTTAAATATATTAATCTTTTTTACAAACTTTTTATTTTTTTAATTAGATAAAAACTTTTTAATTAGGAAAGAATAATTATTCTAATTGTTCAAGTAATCATTATTCCCTAGTTTTGTGTAACCGAGGCTTGCAGTTTCCGAGTCGAGTTTAAACGAGTAAGACGAGCCCGAGATCTCATGAAATCCCACACGATGTTTTGCATGCGGCCTATCTCTATCAACCGCGTCTTGCGTTTCGTGCTCGCAACGCTGGCACGCGCGACGTATGTACAGCGCTCAGGATGTATAAATACGATCTTGCATGCGCGACCTCTTTCATTATGCCGGCAAATCGCTCCGGTTTATGTTTCAAAATGCATGGATACATTCAATCAAGTGTTTAACAAGCGTTAAGTTCTCTCTTTTTCTCTCACGGTGGCTGTTATCACAAATCATAAAACTATGTTTTCGCGTAATCTATCTACTTCAATTGTACTAGTTGTCATTTGTTCATAAACTGATAAAAAGAAAAGTAATATATAAACAAAATTCAGAACGCGTTATAGAAGCTATATTGTCAATGAAGCTCTTATATAAACGTTGATAAACTGATTAAGCAGTCTACAATTGCGCAACAAATAGTACGCGATGCGCTTGAATGACTGCGCTAATCGCAACGTGAAGTCTGAGAGGCGAGTCGCGTGAGCGCGTACATACGAGGAGAAGCCGAGATGTTAGCGTTTGGTTGTGTTCCCCGGGTGTAAATGGATGCTCGGTCAATCGTTCCGTCGCAAATTATTCTAGATCGCGTATTAAGATTACGCGATGCACGGTAATTTCGATGAGCGTATAAATCAAGCGATTCCGACTCGCGTCGTAAATTATAGGCCGCCGAATCATCGACTTCGTTGCCGCAATCATCTCGGAAATGTATGATCCGCCGCCCGGTAATAGCACATTCTTTTTCTGCACCGCGCCGGATAAATGCACGTGACGCGCGAGCGCGCATTATGTACTTCGCGAGTATGTTCTAGAGAGAGAAAGAGTGAGAGAGAATTACCCACTCGAGGCACAAACAGACTGATGATGATTGGACAATTTTATACGCGGTGGCCGGTATGATTCCGTCCCTCTTGTCGGTAATCATTCTATTTATCATTCGCCGCGTTTCTCGCCTTATTTAATGGCGGCAGTAGCCCGGCACGGAATGTGGATCCTGACGAAATATTGCCATGCCGTTGACTCGATAGATCAGATTTCCCACTCACCACTTCTCTTTCTCTTCGCTTCTTCTTTCATCTTTTCACTGAATCTCTTCCTCCTCTTGAACAATTCACACTTCTATCAGTTAGTCAATATGCAATGTGCAATTGCAAAAATGTTTGACGAACGGAATGCGAAGAACGATATGTTTACGACCAAGTCTTTCTCTTTCTCTCGACAAAGTGAAAGCGTTGCGCGTAATTCGGAGATCGAAGTAAATAAGATTGCGTTACGCATTCGTTAATTGCCGGATATGTTAAGTAAATCAGTTACGTCAGATGTGAGGATGGTTAGCGGAAAGTTTATTCGTGTCTCTGAATAAAATAAAAAGAAAGGCAAGAATCTTTAACGAGAATCTTTATTTCAAAAGAAAACAAACTCAGAGCAGAAAAGACTAAATGAATATTGAAACGCGAACAGTCGCAACTCTTTTTCCGAGAGCGGTTTTCGAAGAGTATATAAATAATCGCTAAATTTTTACACTTCTATTTAAAAACTTTCTCTCTTCACATTTGAATTTTATTACTTATATCACGAAATAGATTTGCGTTCTTATTCACGCGCGCAAGGTGGATTTTTCCTAGGATCGCTTCGTGGAAACTTAGGGGCGAGTCCGAGGTATCTTCCGCGAGCGGTAAGCAGCTACGCCCCCCAATAATCATAAAGTACATACGAGCGCGAGTATGCAACTACACGGGAGTTATGTAAAAATCGCAGCGGAGTATGCTTAGCCATTCATAACCAGTTGCGCGGCATTCATTATCGGGCGGTTACATCGGCAGGATTAAAACTTCTTGCGATCCTCTCTGTGTAATGCGAGTTTCTTGCTACGCACCGCGGCCCGGGCCTCGGGTATCCTCTTCCGTTTTAAAGTGCGCTGCGCATCGCACCAGCTCTACCCTTCGACCTTTCACCGCGCGGCTTTCCTATCTCCGGGCTCGGGTTCTCTTTCTCTCTCTTTCTCACTCTCTCGGAAGTATATCTTGTACAGGGATTCTTTCGAGAACCCGGACTTCGGCTGATGCGTAAAAGATTTCTCTGCAATCTTGAATTTCCTGCCGCGCCGGCGAATATATCGACCGTCCGTTAATTAAATTATCGGTAAGAAGCGGAAGTTTCTTATGTAAACATATACATAAACCAAAGTGGCGAGACTCACATATCGCCACCACGATACTCACTGTCAGGCAAAATGTCGAGAAAATTAACGTGAATGATTTGATCGCTTGTAATTAAATTTTTGTATTTTAAAATGAAATATTAGTTTTATAAAACACTGTATTTTTTACGAAAATTACAACTATCGTCCATATTATTTACGCCTTAAATATTTCTGCCGCGTCTTCGACAAACTTTGCAATATATCTAGCGCAGCAAAATCTTTTGTTTTACGGAAGAGAGACATCTTGACGCGACGACGGATGATGTACGTTACAATGATCCGCAATTTGTTCGGCAAGTAGCTCGCCTGTTCACGGTGTTTGCTATTAAACCGTCCGTGGATCTCGTGTGCACATTGGCGGTGGCAACGCACACGCGGCTTTTCACTACATCGGCAAAAGAAGAAGCGACTAACCGATCGACGAGAGATGGCAAACGATAATTTCTCAACATCGTCGCATCTTATTTACGACGTGCCGGTAATGGAAGAAACGTGCGACGACTGGCGAATATCGACGCGATCGAATCGAGAGGAAGAAAGCGTCAGACTATTTACGGACAGAGAAAAGAATCGTTTCCACCGACTCGTCCGGATCTGACACAGCGATCTTTTCTTCGATTGAACGCGTTCCTTTTTCCGACGATTTCCTCGTCTTGCGATTAATTTGACGACTGTCGATTGCAGCAGCTTCTTTTTATCATATTACAGGGTTTTCGCTAAATTGCAACCGATGCTCGATAACCCAGTTTGATGATAAAATTGGATCGCACAACGACAGGTTGCAAAACATCAATTATAAATATTGTGTGTACTTTAATATATTACAAACAATGTTTTATAAATATAAATATCTAAAATCTAAAACAGATAACTTGTATTAATACTTAAATACTTCCAAGCTACTTAAGGCAAATCCAACGTTCTTGGGTCGATTTGTATCGCATCTATACCTCGACGCGTTTTCACTCGTGGGATTGCTTTAAATCTTGCATCTCGCCGCCGCGAATATATATATACGCGAGAGAGAGAAAGAGACGGCACTTTTATCAAGGAAGGCAAGCACAAATTTACAAGCTCGACGTTGTTCGACAAAAGATAGCCAAGGGCAATGGGGGCGGTTCGAAGATATGCAAGACGGGTAGCTCGGTCTCCAAGAAAGTTCTACAGTACGGAGTAAAAGAGAATGTGGCGGTTCCGCTGTTATCAGATCAATTCTGCTTCTCTCTTTGCAAACACGGTCGATCTTGTGGACACCCCTTGCTCGCTCGCTCGTTCACTCTCTTGGGTTTGAGTTTGCCTTGCAACGGCAGTAGCAACAGTAGCGGCAAGCCAAGGCGCGCTTGTTATCAGTGACGCTACATCTTATTTTACGCGCGCTTCACCGCGCTCGACATTTCTATGCGGCAGCTATGACGTCGGCTCGGCAGAAGGGAACGAAGGGCATCCAGTGACTGCTGCTAGACGCAAATTGATCGCGAACCCGCCGCAACCCCATATGGATGCATATAGAAACGACTGGCGAATCGCCGCCGCGCTTGTGGGAATCTCGCAGGCGGCGCGAGCTTAACGATCGATTCCTGTGTACAAGAAGAGAGGATCCACCATGCGTTTCTGATACAGTTTTGCGCGTGTGTATATATTACCACATGAAAACCCGAGAACGAGGGAATCGGTGCTCAACGAACATTGGTGTTGTCGCGCATCTGTTTAACTTTCACGTTACCGTCTCTCATCTTATGACGCTCATTAGTGTGTGGAGTCTGTATATTTTGTGAGATTCATTGCTTGACACTTTCAACGGTCTTTCTTAGAAATGCCTGGCAGGAAAAATAAAACAGAATATTCTCTGTTCAACACGAGTATACTTGTTCTGTGTGCTTGAATATTATTGAATTGTAAATTTTACATCACAATAACTTTTCACTATGTCGTAAAAATCAAGAGAGTTTAAAAGTTTGAAACATTTTTGAATTTTTCATGAAAATGAGAGATAATATTGAAAATGATAAAAACTTTTACAATTTTTTTAAATTATATTATGGAGAAGTCAACTTTAATGTTGCGTAAGACATAATAATAATAATAACAATAAATATATCAAGTTTTCACCGTTTCCCGAGAAAATGATAAAACCATCGAGTCTAGCAGCTCTTTCATTAGCGGATTGTTAATAATCGCTTGCAAATTAATAACGGATGAAGATATGCCAAGTGTCTCTAAACGTGTATCCGTTGACAGCCATTACTCGCATCCGTTTACCACGGATTACATACTCGCGGGATCACCAAGAATGAATCGTCGACATTATCGATTATCTCATAGCGATCGATTAGCCAGATTACCAGTCTACCGTCGACTTGCTATTTCGTTTTATCGCAAAACGGGATCTCGCACGTCGTGTAGATCGCGCGTTGTTTTACAATACCGTACTACAATACCGTACTCTTTCGAAACTGTTGACTTTTGAAAAATGAAAAAGAATATTTCACAGCGAAGGAATAAATTAATTGATGCGCTCAATAAAATAGGACACAACGAAACGATTTTCAACTCATCGTCGCGACATCAACGATTTATATTTGCAGCTTGTTGATTGCTGCGTAATTTTGCAACATAGCTGTTCAAAAGTTTTAGGATGGATTGATAGTTAATGTTTCAAGCAGATTAGCAAAGTGTCGCTCATTATTAGAGTTAGCAAAGTGTCGCTCATTATTTAACGTCAACCAGCGGCGATTAATAACACCGATGCAAGGCATCGTCGCGTCGCATCGTCACCTCAACTCACGCTGATTTATAGAGCATCTCGTATACGCATTCCTAGCCGCGTGTCTGGCCTAATAATCGCCGCGTGATTAACGGTCCGGTCTGATAGTGTGGAGACATTCAAGATTCGAAGGGAAGAGATTCTGGATTCGGATATTCGCACGCGCGGCATGTGTGCGCGAGACAAATTTACAATATGCCGCTAGTTATCGGACGCGCACATTCCATCGGGCGTAACGCGGTAGAAAGTCTCGCGTGGAATCCGTCCTCTTCTCGATCTCTCTTTTTCTCTGTTCTCTTCTTTTTCGTTTTATCCAGAAAAAAAATTGCAGTCGTCGAATCTCGATGGCATCCGCTTCGTCCGAGAAAGCGCGGCCGGCGACGTGCGAAACACGTCGAAATTATTTTTGATAATAAAGACCGCATTACACGCACAGGCGTTGCTGTAACCAACGATCGAGCGCGTCTGAGATATTATTATGCGTGTATTTTTGAAAGTATCTCGGAGCGAGAAATAAAATGCAGCGACAAGCGAAATAGATTGTTATACCATATGTATGTCGTTATGTCGTCGTTCTCGAGATTTTGTCTCACTTCAATGAATTGCGGAATACTTTGCTCAATTAACCCGATAATTCGAAAAGTTAATGGACATGAAACATGCGAAGCGTAATAAATATATTATGACAAATTGAGAGAATCGGAGCAATAACGAACACTCATCAAAACGTTGCCGCGATCTCGCGATCGTCGGAGCATGTATTCAAACGACGAGATCTCATGTTCCTCGACGGGAAAGTAGCACGTCGTCGAGTGACGCTAAACGGGTGTGTTTATCGGTCGGTATCATCGCAAGTCCTCGCATTTCCGCTTTGGCATAAAATAATATTCGCGTGCCGCCTCCCTCCGTTATTAACATTCATTAACATGACGATTAACATTAATTAAACCGCGTTGAGAATTGTTGCGCGTTTGGTATGAAAGATAAACGTCTATTAATTTAATTCGCCACACTAAATCTTGCAAGCTCGCACTATAACGCACAATTCTGACCTCCGTGCACGATTGAAATATTCGCAGCGGTAAATACAGCAGGTGCGATAATCAACAGGGACGCCTTGATGAGGCGCATTTTGCTCTAAATTGCTCGTTGCAGAGCAACGTTGTGAATCATCAAAATGCATTTCGGGAAACACTTCAGATGGAGGTCATCCGGAGAGAGAAAATTAATGCATCTCGCGTGCTCTCGCGCGTCGACGCGCGCATTAAAATTCATATCGCCGCGATTCACGCACGTATCGCGCCGTGTATCGTGAGAGTACGCAGCCGCTGTATAATACGGCGAATATGATTTATTATCGTGTTACGTTGCGATTCACGAACGGATGTGATTGGTGAATCGTGAGCGTGCCGTGTTCTGATGAAGAGACGATGTCGCTTAATTAGGCTGATAATTTCATAACAATGTCGATAAGAACCGCGCTCAAATTGGCAACCTTTTTGTATTTACTAATGTAGTAACTTTATTATGTTGTACGTTGTGATGACGGCAACTTTTTTTGAATATGCAATTTACACAAGGAAATAGTTGTATTATCACTTCTAAAATGCAAATCGCGTTTAAAAAATTGCCATGTAATTATGCAAGATTTCGAAGCTGATATAGAAAGTACAACACTGATTGTACACACGGCAAAATTATATATGATGTGCAAAATATTCCAATCTTTCGGTCTCTCGTGCGTTAGCTCGCATTTTGCTGGAAAACGATTAACGCCTACGCGGTAACAAAGATCCATCAACCAGAAAATTGATCTGCAACATCGAGCCGTAAAAACTCAATGATGAAGATGATATATGATTGCTTTGAACAAGTTATCATGTCATGGTCTATTTTTCGTGTTTATTTTCGAACTGCCAATAATATTCTCGTGTGGCGTGTGGCTATGATCGAGTGCTCCAACAGATATGTGAATTTTTCGGGAAATGTTTCCGTGAAGATTTATGTACAATATTTCACGTCAATTTTATGCCGCTGTAAAATCGCAGCTACCGCGATAGGATCGCTTCAATTTGCATCTTCTTAAGCATGCAAACAAGTTCTTTACATGTAACATATGTAATTGAAAATATACAGTATCTTTTTCTCTTGGTAAAATAAATGTAACAGTAGCTGCCACATAAATAAAATATTAAAAGAGGTACAGATTAATACAAATTTCGGATTATGATATAAAATTTATATAAAAATAAAGGTCGCTTTATTTTCAACTTCGGAAAAGTTGATAGGACACGCTTTTGCGCTTGAAGAAATTCCGCAAACGCTTGCGGCTCGTGTCAGAAAACGACTTACGCCCACGCGAGGATAGAGATCCATTAACCTGAGAGAGAACGATCAAGTCTCCATACTATTAAGTACCGTTATATTCGTGGTGTCTTCTCCTGCAAAAAATCTAGTTGAATTAACCACAAAGCTGCGGTACATTTTAAAGGCTATGATTACTTCGAACCGGTTCGAACACGAATGAATTTTTTAATCTGATTTTTTGATTCGATATAAATTTGTGGCCAAAATACACGCGACGAAACGTTATATAGAGCTTTTAAATGTATGTAGATGCTGTATCATCACATAATTGTTGTCATTTGATTAGATATTTATTAATATCTAATCAAATGTCATGACAACAATATTTTATTAACTACACACACATTTGATTAAATATTAATAAATATCTTGATTAGATATTTATTAATATCTAATCAAATGTGTGTGTAGTTAATAAAATATTGTTACATAATTTTTTCTTATTTCTATTCTCATTAAAAATACTTGAAAAACATGAGAAAAAATATCTACTAAGAGGTAATAAACATCTGTTGTGAGCATGTGTGTGCGTATATGTGTGTATATATATATGTATATATATACACATATATATATATGTATGTATATTTATATAACATAACTAGTTATTTACATTAAAGCAATACGTAAATAAAGTCATATTAAGTTTTTCTAAAGTGACAATGTCAAGTTTGAAATGCCAGACTTAAGTTTGTCATATGATTATTCAATTTAATTTACCGAGATGTCGCGATGTCGTATCGTTTGCAAATTGAAGGTGACGCTCACATAACCGTTACTGGTGGTTTTATATGTACATATGTTAGAGCAAAAGTGATGATATTCATCCAATCTGATTCCAATCTCGTTCACTTGCATGCGTGCATGTCGACAAGGTTAACTCTTTGACCTTTGCGAGCCATCTGCATCGTCAGACGCTTCTCAAAACTTCTGTTAACCAGCATCATATTTTTTCACTTCCTCTTTCGCGTTCTTTTCCTGTCTCTTGAATATTTTGATTAAAAATTTACTATTTGCCTGTAATGAATCATTTCGGTAATGACACTTAACTGCTCGCTGGATTTAATGTTACTCGGTGCTTACCATTACTTGTAACACTATCCTTATGTATACTTATATAAAAGATAATATATTAAATTTTTAATTGATAGAAGCATATTTCTATATTTAAAAAAATTTATTAACGATTAATTGTCTTTGAGATAGATATTTATGTGATTTTTTTTCATCACTTCAATTAATATAAGGTCTGCAGAGAATTGACAGAGGTAGTAGAAAATTATTCTGAATACAATTGTAAAGAAAACGTTCGATTGCGTCAAAGAATGCGAAAGAATGGTAGATGGAAGGGAGATAACGTTGGTAGCGAACTACTACGGAGTATATATCGACACTGATATTTATGAGAGTAGCTTGTTTATCAAACGTGGCATGGAGAAAACACACGCGCCACATCACTTTCTAGCTGACATCTTATTTTTTGTTTGCTTCTAACTTTTTTATAGCTTCGATTTTTCTTCGAACTTTTTGAATTATGACCCAATTTTTCAAACTTTTCCGGGTTCGTGTCTCGAGAAGATATATCCATGCGATATTTGGTAGTATTTCGGATTGTACGTCACTTCGGGCAATCGTAAATCATAACACGCACGCGAGTATAATTCTTGTTCATATAAATACAGTGCATTAATTCAGCAATTGAAGTTTAAATTATATTAATCCGGAAAGAACCAGGTCTGACACTTATGGAAAAGATAGTAGTTTACAGAACGCCAAGTAAGCTTCTTGATAATCAAAAGTGGTGTACCTAATAAATCATCTCTGACATTTGGAAAACAACTGTTCCGAAAACATGAGAACTCAATCAAGAGAAGTAATTTGCGCAGCTTTGCTCATTTTTGTCATTATAACAAAACAGATTTTTCGCTATTTTGTTTTGTTTTGTTTTGTTTTGTTTTTTGTAAATATAATATAAGTTAAACTCGCTCAATTATACATATACTAGCGATTTTTAATATTATTATAAACGCGAAATATATTATATATTGCAAGAATAATTGGTTTCTTTGTCTTTATCCAACGATTGAAAATAACTTGTCATACTTAATTGAACGGAGTAAATGTTATTAGAAGAGAGATAAATCCGTAAGAATATACTTTTCGATAGAGAAACGACTTTAATTGGCGCGACTTTCTATGGAATCCATGAGGATGGACACTGTCGTGAAATGTGCTAATTGATCGAAATAATTGCCGAGATGCTATTAATGTCTTATCAGCACACGTCGTCACAGCGTATGATGAAAAATTATTCATGTTCGGAAGATAATAGTTTGATAAAATACTTTTTCATCAAACGCGCGCGTGACGTTTGAATTTAATGAGTTTGTCGCGTTCCGTCATGTGTTGCTTTCACGAGACTTTTATTTCTCTTCGAGCTTATTGAAAATACTTCACATTGCTATTTATCTCAAGAGCTGAAATTCATTTCAGATTAAATCGATTGTCTATGCGCGAGTGTAACTCAGCAGCTTTTAAATATGGCATATCAATTATATGATCTGTCATAAAATTGATATTATATCTAACCAGCTAAAATTAAAATATCGGTGTTGCCATAGTACTTCTCACGCGCTTTTATCACAAAACAAAAAAAAACTCTCATAATTTATCTCTCATCACCAAGAATTTATGCAAATAGACGTGTAGTTGTGTAATTTCATTAGTATGTTAATGATTAGTAAAAAAATCAAGATATATGTTTTATGCTCGTGTCAGCTGATGATAAATATGTTCGAATGCGCACATGAAATGTTAAGCTTATAAATATATAAATATCCAAATTTGAGACATTACAAAATGCTCACATATAAAACACAAATTGAAGAAAAAGTTTAAAATAGGTTGCTGTTAACTTGTTTTAGCTGTAGTTTTTAACACATTTTTAAATGATTCTTATCGGTAATTACTACACTAATATTTAATATTCTTAAAATATTGAGACAAAAAGTAATTTTATAAACAAACTTCGAAAATTGACATATCTAAATAAAATTTTAATTTATTTGTAGAAGAAAAGTCGGAATTTAATCGGCGTGCAGCACGCTGATTCTCTTTAATTGGGAATGCATCATGTGCCTTGCAGTTACGAAAGAGCAACAGGACGATATCTCTGTCTGGGCGTGGACGTCGGTGATCTCTCGGGTGTATTTCATTGTCCACTCGGTGTGGGTGTCAACGCCTCCGTCAAAAAGTTTCGCCCTCGCAGTGTCTCGTAGAAAGATTTGGACCGGACTTTTGAACGTTATAATTAGATGGTGTCCGAGACTCGTAAATATAATTTTGTGTTGCGTATAAAGAGAAACAACTTATTTATGAGGTATGCCACCAGAGATATCGCTTCAAGAATGGGGAGTGCGTGACTTCTTGTTCGAGCGTAAATTTAAAGACTTTCTCTAGGTAGGTGTATCCGATTGCATTTTTTAATGTATGAAATGATGAAAACTTATCGTTTGACAGTAAATAATTTGCAGATAAGAATTACTTTCGTAGCTAACAAGTAAATAATCAGGTGTGAATTGTACAGCTTTACTTTATGTATTTACGTATGCAAATAACGCGTTGGTCGCGTTATTCTCCAGTCTTCTCTCTCTCTCTTTCTCTTTCTCGCTTTCTCTGTTACTGAATGCCACGCGGTGCCTGGCGCAAAGGCAACTCCCGCACTGATGAATAATAATAGCTAATAACTTAACGTCCGATCGATCAACGCCTCCTGCCCTGCGGCGCGGCACATACACCTGCGGCAAACGTTGCAATCGGCCGACCGCGATCGATTCCCATTTGAAATTCCGCGGTAAAAAGATGATTTCTCTGCGGTGACGTTCTTACCGTCGCTCGCCGCGACATAACGATCAATCAACGCGAAAAGAAACTCAACAATTTGATCGTTTGTTATTATTATAGGATATCATATTGCCTGCTACTTCACCATCGGCTGTTTTATTTTGCCTGTTTCAGCGGATAAAATATGACATTCTTCGCGCAATGTTGCGCATTGTCTCGTAAATTTTGCGAAAGTAATGTTGAGATGGTTGACGTTACGTAACGGTCGAACGTTAACGTACCGTTGAATACGAGTTTGAGAGACATTAAAAAGGCAAACTACTGAATTTTGCTCTTGCAGATAATATTTTACAATAAAGCTCTGAAATAAGAAAACACAAAAGCTCTGAAATAAGAAAAGTTTGGCCTCTCTTTTTTTGAAATATAAAAACTATTACATATACACATAATTTTAAAAAAAGAGATGCGATATGCCGATGTAATTAGTAATTACATCGATGTTGATGCAAGATATGCAATGACTACACAAGTTCCTCCACTGCTTTGTAGGATAATTATAATAATTCAGATATCGACATTGGAATATGATAATGAGTACCGACAAGTTTAATTATCGCGTTAGCATCGAATACGTCAAATCCGTTCTTTTAAGTCGAGGATGCGAAGAGTGGAAACAATTTGCATGATGTCTACGTGCATAATATATTCTTAAGACACCGCGGTAAACTTTATGATTCTTCCGCAAGAAGTGTACGCGTTGCTTTATCGCACGATAATTAAGTTAATTACTTTCATACTGACTTAGTACTTCGCGCGAGTCAGCCGCAGATAAGCATAAACTGCGTGCGCCGACGCGATTCACGTATTTATCGAGATTTTCCTGTGAAGAGCACCAACTGCGGAACGACAGTCGATGATGGATGCCGTCATGTTTCCTAATCGAACTCTTGCCGCATCGCGCGGCCGATCATATGCCAATCGAGTGCGGTCGTTAAAACGTGTTTGCAATTAATGAAGAACTGTTCAGGGAGAACCGTTTAACCACCTTGAGCGACGTCACCACTAATATGCCGTCTTCTTCTTTTTATTATTTTTCTTCACGAGGATATAAAACGTATCTATGGTCCCTCATGCTCTTAGATCCCGGCTAAATACCAGATATTAATTATTAATTTGCAATTGCATTAAGTAAACATAATTCTATTGTCCGGCCGACGCGAATAAGTAATTAAGCATCGCGAGACGTAAGTCGAAAGACTTATGGTATAAGACACGTTATTTAGCTTCTAGTGTCTTTATCGTTTTTTATAGCTCTCGACTCGTTAGCAGTCATCCGATAAATCTCGAGCGAAATCGGTCACGTTTTAGCGTGTAAGCGACATGTAATAATCCACCGAGCGTGTTTGCGGCCTAACGAGAATCTGAAGATTTAGCAGAGAAAATGTTCTCACGCGCGCGCGCACGCGGAAACTCTCCGTTTCCACGACTATCTCGGAGTTTCGTGTTGTGACAGGCTCATAAAACACGGTATGATAAATAGTGGCGGCTTATCAAGTCATATCCCGGTATATACGCCAAGACATTTGCTAAACATCAGCCGGATTCTTCCTCGTCAAATTAAATGGAAATCTGTGATAAGCTAAGCACAAGTGTATTTACGAGTAAATCATTCGAAAAACTACGAAATCTATTCGCGCGCGCAAATCGCGTTTCATCTTGTTATCCGAACAAAATAAAAATTTATTGACGTTGACCGTCTCTTTTATGGCACGTAAATCGTCTCAGAAGCACAACGGCGTTCGCCTAATGTGCGAAGCGCGGCCTAAGTAATACGCAAAATCAATATAAATCACTTGCGGTCGGGACGAATATGTGACATTTACGTTGTCGTGTCCGGCCTTAATTTACCGCTCGTCAGTCATCGTGTCGCGTTTTGTCGTGATATATCGCAAGGCATTTCTTTGTGGTCCATCGTATGAAATGCGAATTCAATTGCGTCCGAGTGCAACATACAAAACACCACAAATCGTTCGTGTGCGCGACGAAGTTTCTTTTCTCGTCGCCTTCCACCGATCAAAACGTTGATTAAGATATAAACACAAAAAAAAGTCTTTAAATCAACAAGAGTTGTCTCAGCTTAAATATCTCCGATGAAAAACGATATCTGATAAAATCTTCGCTGAGATTTACACTTACATAAATCTCATTCGTACTGGAATATCGGTCGAATCTTCACAATATTTCGTCGAGTTTGCGATTTATGCGTGAAAATGCGCGAATTAATTATCATTAATTAGTGGCTGAATATTCTTTCCGAAGCTTGCGCGCGTTTACGAAGCTATACGTGTTTAAACCGTTTACCATCGTTGGATTGGCGATTAACAAATCACTATTGATCATTCAGACAGCGAGTATTGGTCGGCTTAATTAATTGACTCGATATGAGTAGGAAGAATCGCGCACCGTAAAATGCAATTATGTCAGCTTCATCGACGCGTAATAGGAAATTTTACTATTTATTTTTGAGAGAGAATCATCTTTCTTTATCGTAGATGTAATTAAATCGCCGGATGATTCTTCTCTCTTTTCTCTAATAAGACTCGATTACTTATCGTAACATTTGAAGCATATTTTTCAAAATAAAGCATAAATTGCTATATACTTATATTTTTATTCTAAAACTACTACTTATATATTCTAAAACTTTTGATAAAAACAATTCTTATTTTGGCAAACGTAATTACATATAACGCACACTTGTATCACAAACAAACACACGTACACAGAGAGAAACGGTTTCTTTAACTTTAATAATCTGATTTGTTTGACTCATATTTGTTGCATTCAAACAACATAATTTTATAC